>NQII01000442.1:594622-639833 GCA_002778355.1 Clitarchus hookeri
GGGGGGGGGGGGCATCGAGAGAGATTAAAAGCCAACTTGCGGGAAAAAGAGGGGGTCAGTCGGATCGTGAGGTCGCCGGAGTGAGTCGGATCGTGAAAGTCGCCGAGAAGAGAACCCGGGACAGTCAGTTATGGAAAGCCGTCATCGAGGCCACTGTATCCATCATTCCAACGAGACGAAGCAGAGGGCCTGTGAAGGGCCGCCCCAGCTTACCGGACCTCAACCTACTGCCGGAAGAACCAGAACTGCAAAAACAGCTAAGTACCAGTATCGTCGCTCAAGGAACATCCCGGATGCCTAGCATTCACCCCACGACATCGGCAGCAGTTAGCACGAGTATTTAAAGCTGCCCTTCAGGCTCACAACTTGCAGGGAACCGTCTCGGAGCTGTCTATGTCTGTATTGTTCTTGTAACTTGTAAGCCAAATATAAACTTCGTAAACTGAGACACCGAGTTACTGCATTATTGTTTACCCTCAAAATTCAAGGCACCCATAGTCTGTGCCTGGTAAAGGTAACTCGTTCCCTGTGAAACAACCTGCATACCACAGGTAGCGTCAGAATATCAAGGCTTTCCAAAAAGTTTAAAATGGTATCTGCTATATATTGAGCCTTATGCTCCTCCATAGGCAAAAATTGCAAAATCTCTCAACATGCTCTCCAGCTTTTATGAACCGAGCGATGAAAGTCAGTTGGTCAATGTGAGAGAGATCTGGTGTGGAATCCACGCTTATTGATTAGTATTTCACTGCTTTTTGTTCGTTAGCAATCGTCGCTAACACTTGCTGTCCCATTATATTAATAAATTCATTGCAAATATTTGCAGACTAATAGGATGTACTTCCTTTTCCATGGTTTCCGCAGTTTTGCACATGGTCAGCAAGAAAAGGGTCAAATTCACTTATTAGTTATAAGCATCCCAAATAATTCCCGTTATTTTGAGTTCCCAAAATTTCATTATCACCACGAAACCCAAGTCCCCTTGAAGCCAAAAATTTCACAACTGCAACAATTCTTTCAAGTACATTCTTTCAATAATTGCCCTGTGCACTATATTGGGAAAGCAATCCACTATCAACTCGTCCAGTAGTTTTGCTTCTTGCAACATAATCCATCATTGATTTCCTATGATGTAAACTGTTCTCGTGCTCCATTAATAAGTTACTTATATGCTTCCAATATTTATATCCACTAGAAGAAATCAAACTATTGCCCGTAGTGTTATTAAAAATACGGCTGCAATAACAATACACAGATTTCTTTGACGGCGAATATAGGAGCCACTTTCTTTCCACACACTCACCATTCGTCAATTTGCGAGTGAAAACATTCCTAGTCAAGTTTCTAGTTTTTGTTTTACCGCTTGGATCAGGAAAACTTGTGGAAGTTTCGGAGAAGTCACCATTTTTATTTTAGAAAAACTCTGGCCATTTGGGAATCCAAATATCGCGTACTTCTACAGTTACAATCTCATCACAGTACGCACCAGGGTCGTAAGATATATTTTCTAAAATACTTGTAGTTGGTAAGTTGCAGTAGCTTGAACTGGAATATCCAGCCTTGATGTGTGTTGGACTGTCTTTCAATCTGAAACTGATGAACTTGAAGCACTAATTTTATCTTCTATGTCAACCGTGGGCCCCGTTTCTGAGCATTGAGATTTAGAGGCATCTTGAGATGATGAGGTCGAAGAATCAGTCTGTATGTTAGTTTCTTCAAGTGTAAAAAATGAGGTTAGTTTAGATAGTTTGCTGATATTTTCTTTTTGAGCTGTAAGTTTTTTTCTTTTTTCTGAACCACTTAAATACGTTCTTTTCGACATAATTAAACAAGACAACAAAACTACACACAACACTTATGTAAAGATACTTTAAAATTAATATTAAGCTAGCAAGTAAACAAAACGAATCGTTTAAGTTTGAAACATCAGGGGAATCCCGATCCAATCGACAGCGTCGACATCTATGTATATGTGCGTGCGTCACCTACACATTGTAAGCACGCACCGTATGTAGCGCTAATGTAGGTGACCGCTATATGGCATAGTTTCGCCTTGATAACCAAGTTGACAGTAAGTTGATGTAAATCTACTGCCACACGCTACCGCAACCTGATGTCAAGATGACTACAAAAATTTAACGTGCAAGTTAAACGACGATGACGGCATTTCGAAGCCCCCATCAGGCCGGGGGCCCTGGGCTTGTGCCCCACGTGCCCTTATGGAAAAGACGGAACTGGGGACAAGGGACTGGAACCGACCAGACACCATGTTATGACGTCACCCAACCACCATGTTGGACCTAAGTGACCTTGACATATGACCTTGACCTATAACCGTGACCCTAGATCTTGAAAACAAAAACTCGAGAAAAATGTGTAAAAATGGTATAAATTAATAAAATTCAGTGAGCATATTACGTTACTGACAACTGCCACCAAGGTGGCCTTGACCTTGACGTTTGACCTTTAATAGGTGACCTTTGGCCTTGAACCCAAAAAATCACCAAAAATTTATAAAAATTAATAAAATTATTATTTAAATTATTTTGAAAACTTACATTTCCGGAGGTCTCCCACTGCACCACGTTAAGCAGACGACTGATCCCACTCAATCACATTGTATTAACATTCCCCTCCCCTTTTCAATGTTTCTCAATGGTTAGTTAGTCGGCAGGCCTCCACCCCCTCATCTTTGCTCATTCTGTCGAATGCAATCCACCCACCATTTTAATTTTTCATTTATCATTTGTTTACATTTTCAACACCTGGGTGGCAATGATGACTCCGGCCAACATGTTATATCTGGATGACCTTCACCTTGACATAACATCTGTGACTTTTACCCCATGCCTATGACCTTGGATAACCATGAACCTAAAAAGAAATTCTAAGAACTTTTTAAGGTAATCTAAGGTCACAGTTATAGGGTCAAGGTTATGGCTCCAGTTAAAGGTCATCTGGGTCAAACATGGCGGTTGGATGGCGTCATAACATGGAGTCTGGTCGGTTCCAGTCCCTCGTCCCCTGTAAGCCCAGACATTAAAATTTTAATTTCTTAAGTTTTTAAAATTAATTTTTTAATATGTTTTTATAAATATTTGGAAATTTTGGGATTTTGAGAATTCTTCGGAATTTTGGATTCAAGGTAATTCAAGGTCACGGGGTCAAGATCAAGGTCACCAACATCGCGGCTAAGNCAACATGGCGGCTAAGAAGGCTGACAGAACCAAGATGGCTGATGGTCAGCTTCAGCTCAGATCCTGGATCCCGTGTATAGATTTGGCATACTCTATGCCTATAAAACCAATATGGCCGTCACTACTCTGCCCTCAAGAAGCGAGCCTCCCAAATCCTTCCAATGGATAGAAAAGTGTCTTTCTGTGGCTCGTTTTTGCAACTGGGAGGAAAAACGAGAAATTTTGAGGGGAAAAGGAAAATTTTAAGGAAAAAAAGGGAAATGGGGAGGAAAAAGGGAAATGGGGAGGAAAAAGGGAAATTGAGGGGGAAAAGGGAAATTTTTAGTGAGATTTAGTAGATTTTGAGGGAGAAAGTGTAATTTTGATGGGAAAAAACTAAGTTAAAGAGGGCGGCGGTCGGCTCAGACGCCAGACGCCGATGCGCCAAATTTCTCTATTTTCTTCTACTTATACTCCTTGTCTGCCTCCAATAGCTAAGAGAATAATGAAAAAAAATTATTTAAATTTAATTCCTACTTATCTACTTGAAACTTTTCCAATGAAAATTTTTTTTGAGATAAAACCAAAAATGGAAAGTTGTAAATTATTGCAACTTTATTTATATTTCATTAAATTACTGTTATGAATGGAGAATAGGCCAATTTTATTCCTGTTTCTAACGAGACCTGAAAAAGTAGCTCAATTGGTAAATACAAAATTATAAACCCGTCAATTTTGTCGCTGAAAAATTCTTAATAGTAGTCGCATGTAGTGACAAAGTCACTAAACTAGCGAGACAAAGGAATGCAAACTTCGCTATCGAACATTATAAAACGATAAATGCCTTCATCATAATTAATATAACAATTACTGTTTATTATTTTATTCTATTTTTACGTTCGATGTTCTATCGGGCAAAACTTTGAAAGATTTAAAGTCAAGGTGGCAGAGCAAACATTTAACAAGGAAAAAAAAAATGCAAACACACTCCAAATTGGCAGCTAAGCATTTAAAACAAGATTAAACAAGAACGGATATATTACATTAGTAAATTCACTGAGAACTTCTATTCACATAAGTGCGAGGCTCTGATAAGAACTATGTAAAGGATAGTAGCCATTTTCTTTCAAAAATAGAATACTAGACGTGAAAAATAAAACAAAGCATTTCAAACAATTAATGGCTGATGCAGAAATACACAAATAAAATAAACATCTAGAATATTGCGTAAGAGGGGGAATGATTAATGAACTTAAGACTCGTTAAAGCTGTGTCCGAGGTCCTTGTTATCTCCAGTGTTAAGAAACCTCTTCAGCAGCTCTGGTTTCCGGACCGTGTTTGGACTGAGTCGGCAGACTACTGATAGCAGCAGTACTTGGTCGCACAACCAATTTGTATTTGTGATGCCCTAACGAGATATTGTCTACTATGTACGTAGCAGCGAAGAGGTTTAAGAGCCTCTCCTCTCAGTTTTACGGAAACAACCAGAGTATATCGCTGTGCTAGTTCAACACTGCAACATCTCAAAAATATTCTGTTTTGAATTGTACATAAAATATTCGGATTTTCGTGGGCTCTCCATCTCCAGTGCAACACAACAACATCCAGAAAATACTGCTGTTTATTGAAGAGAGTCATGGGTCATAAAAGTCTTGGAGAATATAATTTTAAATATTCAAAGCTACACAGAAAACTTTTCAGTTACTTCTGTGCCATTTATTACTTATTTTATGTTCTAATAAAAATGTAAGTCATGCTATTTTAACAAGCTACAAAGTTTGGTCCGATTTGTGAGTGATTGAACAACAAAGTCCAGTTACTCAAGAATGTAAGGTTTATTACTGTCTATGATTTGAGTAGAGAGACCCATTTTGTCACCCATTTTGTCAAATTAGGTCTTAGAGTCTTGCGGAGATTTACGGTTGTTTTGAAAACATGACGTTTTCGTAAAAAACATAATTACTAGAAAACATAAGAAAAAACTGTTCACAAAATGACAAAGCAAGTACACTGCGACAAGTAAATATTTGAGTTGCATTATTTACAAAAAATGTTAACAATAAAGTTTATAAATTCCCAAACCAAATTTCCTAGTGGAAGAACAAGGTGTTTAGGATTCCAAACATGATAAGCTTACACGTTCGCGATGAACCTAAACTTCAAGGCATACACTCTTTAGTTAGCAGGTATTTTCGAGGGTGAAACAGGTAATATTGAAGATGTACATTATTTTCATATGAGAGCTTAGATGCGTGTTATCAACGTAACAACTATTCTAGTTTATATTTTATCTTTATAAAACAAAACTGTTATTAAGAATGCATCCTAAAAGCCACTATTTTCTTTTTTTAATCTTCTCCTCCTCTTTTCGAATATCCGCGAACACTGTTGTCGTATTTTATTGACGTTACTCAGGGGTAACAGTAAATAGTATTTTATTTATATCCCCCGAAATGTAAACAGCTGAAGTGATACATAAAACCATTTGACACTTAAAGCCTGAAAAAATATACTTCTGAGTGAAAAAGTTTAATATAAACAAACATGCAGTGGACATGCTCTATACTGACATGAATTAGCGCTTCACATTGGCTGACAAAGCTCTACTCTCATACTTAAAATTTAGTAATTTTTTTTTAAGTTGGCTGTAAGGTAAATGTTTTCCCCCAAAAACGTATCTTACTGGCCGCTTCATTCAAACTTTTATTTAACATATAAAATACGACATTATATTAATGCAAATACAACTAAAACCGCATGCGAACTTATACAGTAAACTCGCACGTAAGAAAATTAACGAGCTGTCATTTGTTAAGTAAATATATTTTTAAAATCAACTGTTACTCTTCAGTTGTAAACCCAACCTCAGCGTGGCTGTAAGTCGAGTTATACGTAGGGCACTTACCAACGAGTTTTAACGACCATTGGGGCTAAGTAAGGCGAAGAAGTGGTGACTGAATGTTCGGGTGGGTAAATAGAGCACTTCTAGAAAACCCGCAGGCCAACTGCTACGTCCGCAATGTTCCCCAAATGCTGAAATCGGGAGTGACTTCGAAGGAAATTGATGTCGGCGGTAATGGAAGAACCTCCAAAGAGGGGCTTCGTCGTGGTTAGGTTCCCACTAACCCCTTCTACCATATAGCTATTTATATGTGTGTGTATATGTATATATATATACATACACACACTATATCTTTATTTGTTATAAAACGCACGTGAATGGTGGTACAAAGAAAACTTTACATGGCTATTAATAATTGTAGATAATTATACCAAACATTGCAGTGATTTTTTTGAGTCCTTAGAATGCTGCTGGAAATTTTAGATACAATATTAGACTTTGTTTTTTATATAGTTATTCTACACGAATAAATTATATACGATACGGTTATGACGATGTAAACAACCGATGTGAAAGAATGACAAGTCACAATTTTTAATAGCACAGCTGCTACCATAACACGAACCACCAAGATGTTAAAAAAAATTCACATGACCACAATGCACGAAAGGGATGAACTCTGCAGAACCATCCCACATCAGCTGATGAGATCTTGGTTTCACAACACAGCTCAGTAAACAGTAGCCAAAGGCCACTCCATGTATATATGCTCCAAGACTCACCCGAGCGAGCGTGGTAAAATTTTCCATGGGCTCGTCGTCACTTGGTGACACGACGTCGCGAGCCTGCCGCTATCTCCCCCATTCGCGCACAGCAACGGCGCCGTCTCCGTCTCGACATCCATCTAGCCAGTCTCTTCAGCTGCTTTCATACTACACATTATCCTCTACTTAAACTTGCACAAGTGGCACAACGCCCGCGTGAACGGATACTGTGACAGCAGCGGTAATTCCTAAATTTACTTGACAGATACAGCGCGTTCAATTTTTCATCGCAGTTTTTGAACGTGTGCATGGGTTATACGCCAGAATAGTTTCGAAATAAAAACATTTTGTCCCTTTTATTTACTTGACAACAAATATGGTTGACGACCAATTGTAGAAAACTCAAGTAATAACCAAACTATTTTTTTTTATCGATAATTATACCATTTTAAATTTTGAAAAGCCTTGATATTTCATCGTATAATTTTCTGCAATACAGCAGCCTAAGTCGCAAATATTTTTCTCAGTTTGGACTGCAAATAAAAAAGTAAACGGTGGTTATGTGATTAAAATATCGCAGCTTACGTACTGAAGTACGGGATTGAGTAGAGAATATCGTCGATGGTGTTATATCAGGCTCAATGTCCCGGTACGCTGTTCACAGTTTGATGCACAGATACTTTCTTAAGCGAGCACGTGAGTTTACTTGATTTTAATCGCGGTGACGAGTGCTAAAGTACGATAGCGCGCCCACACGCTATCGCTACGTACTTACAATTTTCAGTGTATCGAACATTAAGGAGCCGTGCTGCTGACGGAGATCTGGAAAAATTCCAAAAGCTCTTTAAAATAAGAATGAAATATACTTGCCGTAGTGCGTACTGTGGCCGTGGCCCATGTTTGTTGCACGTCAAGACAAATTAACAAACAAGAAAACTGATTTCTGCTCGAAGCAGTAGCGATAGTTCTCCCAATACAATTACAAAGACTACAATGAAGCGCGGGGTGCTTTCCGTCCACGAAATACGCTACGGAACCATCACAAATATCAGGGTAGCTGCATTCACACGGTCGTAGACACACACTCATACAAGCTGTATAGCGAGTTTGTACCAGGCGAGAACTCTTCACAGCGCACTCCTCAGTTCACTGACAAGTGTCTCGCGTGACAGCCACTGTCGCACGCTCTGGCTGATGTGTGGTCCGGTCAACAGTCGACCGACTGGAGCTTGAGTCAACAGCAAACAAGTGTCACTCGAAAGTTTATTGTTTGCTTAGTGTTCCAGCACTTCGCTCATGCTGGTGGAATGCCCAAGGTAATGCACGCGTTTCTACCCACACGAAACACCACTAATGAGTTAACAATTTAATGTACAACTTACTTGAAATCTTACAATGACGCACGATCAACACCTCGAATATTAGAACGTTAGAGGAGTAAATGTCTAATTCTTCATTTTAGAATTCCTTCTAACATTCACCAACTTGCAAACGTTAAAAATGTATTTGTCAAATTCACATTTCTGTTGGAAGGTCGCACAAGCAAATAATCGATGAGCAAAAAAATTAAGTTTGCTTTTGTAGACAATGCTAATTATGAGCTAGCTAGTTTAAGATGTTTTAATAAAATCCTGCAACGCCAAGAAGTATTTATTGGTTTAAAGCAAATTTTAAACATGTGTAAATATTCACCTGTTATCGATACGTATACCCCCCCTAGTTGAAAAAAATTGAATTTTGTAACCATATCGTAAAATATACTAGTGTTTTATGTTCTATCTTCTTTTGTTTGGTCGGTTTCCTATTTCCGTGACAAAACAAAAATTATTACACTAACATTATGTATGTAGTCTTCTATCTCTAAAAATTGTACATCACCACTTATGAACTGAACGGCGTTGCAAATTAAAAATAATCTTCTTCCTACATACTTTGCGTCTTGTGACGTTCATAGATCTTGTCAAGCTTCTCCCACTCAGAAAAGGGTATTCAATACTAGGTAAGAACAGCAAGTGTTCTCTTTGCAACTTCCGGTGTAAAGTGTTCACTTAAGCACTCCAGGTGTCAATGAAAACACCATCGCTGTACTGTATAAGTTTTGTACTTACTCTAACGTCATTGGGATATCTTCCTCCGCCGGAGGCGATATCATACAGCCGCCTGCTTGGAAAGTATAAAGGAGGTACTTGAATTCACGCGTGCAGCGATTATCGAATATCTACATCACTTCATATCTGCAGGTTATCAGGTGAAATAACCTCGAGCGGTGTACAGAAGATAATCAATCATTCACCATCGCAATATGACATGTGTGACAGCTAATCAGGATTAATTGAGAAGATGATGACGTAAGTCAATCCCTGCGACGTATAAAATAAGTTTTATTAAAACTAGGCATTTCTGAATGAAAGCGTGAAGACACTTTACGAAGAAAATTCTCGCGATTAGAATTACACAAAATAAATACATGTGGGAAGAAACTATTACTTAAATCCTCCTACGTGCTTGCACAAATTCTGTATTTTAAGCTGTGTTCACGATCACTTTCGTATACGTAAGATACGGCTACGTAGAACGTGTACATAAGTGTAGTTCACAGTGAATATATAGGCTACTCGTTTTATGTTCAACAAAAAACACACGACTATACATTAACTTGATTTTGGTGAAGTAGTCATTTATTAAGTAAATAAGATAGTTTTAAAGACTTTTTAAATATGCGAAATAAATTATCTTCAGAACTAAAATTGTTTAATAAGTAATACAATAAATTGCTTGTCATTTTATTTTGTAATCATATTGGCTTAAGGTAGTTTGCTAACGACGAAATAAAATATCGCCCTTTCGTTCACGTCTTCTACAAAATAAATTATGGCTAACCTATTATATTTGTAAATTATACAGGTATAATCATGTGATAAAAGCAAAAATAAACAAATTTAAAACTGAAAGAACATTAAAAACAATATAAAGCTTGTTTCAGGCAAATAGTCTACTTTTCAATGTTTCAAAAACAAAATTAATTCATTTTGATAAAATAAAGACAGTCAGCGTGTACTTAGCTCTTTATATATATATATATATTTGTATATATATATATATATATATAAGAATCTGAAACTTTTAAATTTCTAGGAGTATTAACTGTTAAAAACATGTAATGGTATGATCATATTAAAAATGCGAAGAGCAAATTATCATCTATATGTTTTATACTAAGAGCACTAAAACTATTAGTTGATCCCAGAGACCTTAGGATGATTAACTGTGCTTTCTTCCATACTCAGATGACGTATGGAATTAATTTTGGGGTAATGAAAGTGAAAGAAAAATTATATTTATCATCCAAAAGTAACACTTATAATTTTAGGTAATGTTAGCAGTACATCATCTTGCACGGATTGTCCTTTTATAACCAATATTTTATGTTTTAAAACTTTTCAAGTAAAGCCAAAATCATTATTCATCAAATAGTGATACTCATCATTGAGATTTCTTGGTCCGGCACAAGGTATACCCGTAATAGTTAATTTTGTCTGTGGCGCAATCGTGCGGCAAGCAAGTTACTAATAGTAGCAAACGCTATTTCCCTTTTGATTTAGGCTGTTCGCGGTTGACTGAGAACTTTTGAAAGTCATCCTGAAGATCTACTTTTCTCCTAATTTTGTACCATTCCGCAGTAAGTAAAATTTACTTTGCAATGGACCTAGTGACTTTATTCATGCACCAGCCAAGAGAAAACTTGAAATTGTTAGGAAAAGTTATGTTCTAATTTGTTAAATCTTACTCTAATGTGTATAAAGAAAAAATCTATTTGCCTTAAATTTAAACATTACACTCGAAATACGTCAAAGGTTGTACTATTTCACTTCTTTAGTTACCAACTTATTAGGAGCCTGAACGCCAGTGTGTACTGTAACACTCGTGCAGTTAACGGGCAGTGAATTTTTTCGAAGGTAGACTTCAAAAGTGCTCACTTTGCCGTGAGCAGAGGAGCGATGGCTGGCGTAAGTTGCCGCGCCATACGATGGTGCCACGGGCAACCTGAAACTACCTTGTGTCGGGTCAGCAAACCAGTTCCGAAAACCCGGGAGAAAAAAGTTTCTAAGGGGAACAACTTTAACTGAAAGAATATATATTTTTTTTAACGTATGACTTTTTCAAGTTAAGCATAGCAGCAATGAAAACTTATTAGGTACCTACCTAATTGCTACAATATTACTGGCAGTCGTTACGAAATAAACCTGCCAAATTGTTAGATTCCCAATGAAATCAGAAGGGTATCAGTTCTGAACTTAAAATTTGTATAGAATATTTTTATGAACACTTTCATGCTATGATACATAATAATGTAACACTGACTTCTTTCCCAGGATAAGCATCACATAACAGTGTGGATTCCAGGAAAAAGCTAAATGTTGCCACGAATTTTTACTCTGCACAATGTTAGTTATTTTGACTGTTGACAAAGATCCGATGTCAAAATGCACTCGCGCTAGGGTCAAAATAGCACGACACGACGTCAGAGCATTACGAAATTTCATGATATTTTTTTGGTGTTCATAATACTATTATATCTGTCCAAGTGTTTTAGTTGGCTGTCGAAAAATCCTAAAATGGCAAGTCACCCATGTGATATCTAATATTTACGCATTCTTTGAGCACCTCAAAGAGCCTGACGCGATGAAAAGTATAAATAGAATGTACGTCTATTGTGATGCTGGGACTGTGATGATACAGAGGTGACTTGCTTCTTAATGGCTGTTATAGATTTTTCGTTGTATGTGGGCCGTCATGTCATACAAGTAATGTTATTGTGACTAGTCCTGTGCCGCCTGGGTTAAAGTGCTGTGTTTCAGTCAAACGAGTATTCTCTGCAGATAAATTCAGCTTGAATTCACTCCGAGTTAAACAAGCAAACCCCACGCCGTGAGATTAGAACACGCAGGTAAGTTTAATTAATTTCTCCGATGTATCCACAGCAATACAAATCCACACGTTGTTCCAGGCTTGAGGTATGGCCGACATTAAGTGACAGGCGGCGACCAAAGAATGGACACGGCGAGACGACGTGGCTGTGGAGCAGCGGCGGATTAAAGACTGGGGAGAAAAAAGTACTCCGAGAAAACTACCATGCTACGGCAGTGTCCACCACACGCTTCTAACCGAAAAATGCTCGGTATTTTTACAAATGTTTCGTCAGTTACTACTTGCGAAGATTATCTTTACAATACCGCACGTGAATTAGAGACAATTTTACAACACGTTAGTGTGGTGCGCATAAATATGTTGAATTTCAGCGAGCAAGTACCAAACACTCAATTTGATAAACACATAGAAATGCAGAAACAATTCTGTATGTTTTATAAAACAATGTGATTCAAATATACGAGAATTATTTTTACTGTTAATTTTCAAAGAAGAGTTTGTAAAACGTACAAAATTTTATTACCATGTAAATTAGAACTCCCGTTTGAAAATTCTCGGGATTGAATCAGACACGTCAGCGATGGCATAGTATCGCGTCCAGCCACCGAGCCAGTCGTGATGTCTAGATGCGTACATTATGTTTGTGATATTTTTAAGCACTTCTGAAAGCCCTTCTTAAATCTACTTTTTTAATTTTGTAACCTTCCACCAAATGTTAAATTTACACAGTCATGGTAATGCCTTAATCAAGTGAAAACGTTAAATTGTTAGGGACGTAAATGCGTTAACTGATCCCAGTTCGTACTTTACTAAGTGTATACAGGAAAAATACACAAACTTGATTTGCAATTAGTTTTAACACAAATCTCGCTATACAACGTAAAAACTTAGAACTGTTTTACTTAATTCGCTGCGAACTTGAATCGCATCCTGCATTTCGGTGTGTACAGTAGGAAATACTCCGTTAACAAGCAGTTTTTTTAAATCTAAGGTTGGATTTAAAAGTGCTCATTTTATCGTGAAAACTTATATTAAAATTATACTATAGCCTGTGTCGCAAACAGTGGCGTGTGGTGAACTGTTTCAAGCTAAGCTGGTGGCTGCTCACTCCTGTAAATTCTGGGAGCACGCAGCAGGAGCCGGTAACCGCAGTGCAGTCGAGGGAAACTGAATGCATCCTGACCAATCAACAAGCCAGCAAGCAGCGAGGTACCCATTGCACGCGTCCTGTGACGTCTGCTGCCGAACTAGGTTTTAGTGGCGGAAGTGTAAACTAGCAAGCAACAGGGTACAGCACAGAGCTTACGCCAGCTTATCTTGCAACAGTTCACCACACGCCGCTGGTTGCAAATAGCCAAAACTCGCATTTGGAAGCGACATAAGAGTGCCGTTCCATTCAAAATGAGAGTGGACAAGCGTTGTGTAGAGATTGTGCGTTGGGTGTGTGCTCAAAATATCGTTTGGTTATTTACGTATGTCTGTGTGGTTTGTCTATAATCTACACAATACTAAACGAGTAAGAAAATATTTGCAGCAACGTGAACAAAATCTTATAGAAAAACTTGTACGTACAGCAGGTCACTTTCTTATTCATACACCTCGTTATTACGGCAATATATTTGTGTTTCTGATAGTTAAATTTACTTTTCTGTGTCTTTCGTTAAAAAAAGATGCTGGGTTGTTTATTTTATTTGTTATAACCAAGTAAATTGGATCTATAAAAAAGTAACACAAAATACGAAAGAATACTAAGGAAGTTGCACTTTTCTTTGTCACATTGTTATTCATACAGTTTGTACCATAACTGAAAAAGCCACAAAACAGAAGTTCTCATCTTGATGTCTTGTGGAGTAGCCTTTGGCTTCAATAACTGCTTGGCATCTGCGTTGCGCGGATTTGACTAGTGTGCCACACCTTTCGCTACCGATGCAGCACCATCCTTTAGTCCCTACTCTTTTCAGCTCCTCCTTGGAAGAAACGTTTCTGCCGTGCACTCGAGACTTCAGAAATGCCTATAGACGTTCTACGGGGTTGATGTCGGGAGATTGAGAAAGTATTTTCAATTGTTTTGGAATGTTTCAAAATTCGACGGTGGCGCCGCCGCGCGCATATTTTTTGAATTCGCTTCTCTGCAAGGCGGCGGCCTACTCCTTTGCCGACTCGGCTCCCCTCTTGTTTTCTCCTCTCATTTGACTTCCTTGATTACCCCTCCTGGCAAGTCAGCTTTTTTTTTTTTAATTCAGGGGCTAGTTTATATACGTTTTTAATCGTCGGGTTGATGCCTGCTAGAGCTAATTTAAATTGTAATGTGAATTAAAGTTGTCGGTTTACCAGTTCTTGGACGAGGGTGCTACGAGACGCCGTTTAAATAATGCAGTTGCTTCAGCGGCTGATTATGCTGGAGCTTGTAAAACACAGATTTTCATTTGTGGGACAGTTTAGTGTTTTTTTTTATAATTGTGTGGCGTAGTATTGTGTTTGTCTTGGGCTCTGCAGCGAGTTAGAATTTTTCTAAATTCTGGATTTGGAGATCTGCCTAAATTGTAGTTTCGGCCTAACTAATTTCTTGTTTCTCTGTATATTTTCAGTTGCTTTAAGGTGCTGTGTATAGTTATTTGTCTGCTGCCCAATGATTTAGTTAAAGTTTAATCGTCGCTACTGTGCTGCCACGACTTACACGTTGGGAGTAGTCCGTTGAAGTATTCTAATTGTCGTCGTCGATTATTTTATTTGCTGGAGCTATGGCTAGGGTCTACGGACTGCCTCCATCGATCCACAATTTGAAGTAATATTTTATTTCAGATTTTAACTTGTATTTTCACGCAAAGGAGGCTTTACTGGGCCTGAAGCACTGCTCTCCTTTAGTCAAATTGCTCCACTAAATACCTTGAATTTATCTAGCCATCAAAGTAACTACTTGTATTTTAGAAACGTTATTACTACTCTGCTCGTTTTTTTCAATAAAATATTTATTGTGTATTTTGTAGTAACGTAATACATTTGAATAAGCAATTGTGCAGCAATTTAATCTTTCTGTATGAGTGAAGTATTTATAGTCTACATCGTTTTAGTTTGCTATTTTTGAAACTTTTACACTACTTGGCTTGTGTGCCCGTTAAATATTTATTGTGCTTTGAGCTACGCAATACTTTAAATGAGAAATTTAATATATTTGTATGAGTATTTTAACATAAATTTTTTGCATTGTGAGCCTTTGGCTTTTAGAATGTTACATGTCACATCTTTTGTAAATGTTCGATGCAAATGTTCAATCTTGAAATATTCGGAAATCACAGAGCTTGGAAGTGACGTCTTTGTATTATTTGTGCTGTGGCACAAAATTAACCATTCTTTATTAAGACCAACTGTCTGCTTCGGGTCGTTGATTTTAGTATCATCTGGCAAGATGGCATTGTTTAAAAGCTACCGGTACTTATTTTGGTGCTTTTTAGCGAAGAGCAGTCTTACAGCACGGCTCGCCTTGCTGTCCTTGCTATCTAGCACTAGTAATCGTGCCTAAATAACACCCGGTGAACTACCCCACAACACGCTTTACTCTCGGTAGAAATTTCCAGTTAGGAGCGTAGTTTAGGAGGGCTTGTTCAGGGACTGGAGTTTATTCATTCGTCGCCAAATGAGCTGTTCTTCACGTCGACTCAAGCGTTTCTTTTCAGGTTTTTCTTGGTATGTCAGCATCTGATTGTTGATATTTAAATTTATTTGGAACATAAAGAACTGTCGTGTAACTTATTTACGATATGTCGAATTTTTCTTAAGGGGAATTCTCTATGCGCTAAATTTACAATGGTCTCTTTCAGCTCGGAATCAAGTTTCTTGCACTTATCAATTTTATCGAGACCACTGCAGTTGTATGAAAAACAGGAACAATGGACTATACGCATACACGTCCCACGCCTATTTACGCTAGACTCAATGCCATCAAACGACTTAAAGTATACTAGTGTATTTATGGAAAGTAACCGTTTGGAGTTGCAAAATATAACTTATTTTTCTTCTCAGGGACAGCGTTCGAACTGAAATAGTCTATCCAATATGTACATTTTGCTCTTATTTGTAATGTACAAAAATTTCTTTAACCTGATTGAAAAATATACTATTTTATAATGGCCGAGGCTGTGTATGAATAAAAATGCGACAAACTCAGTGTGTCAATTTCTTATTCATACACTTTGATTTAATGAAAATACCTTTGTGTTTCCGATAGTTTAATTAATTGTCGTCTCTTCTGTTTAAAAAATAAAATCCTGTGTCATTTCTTTCATCAATTATAAACAATAGCGAATTGCTTCTAAATAAATTTTAAAATACACAAGAAAACTAAGAAAGTTCCATTTTTTATGCCGCGGTGGTGTAGTTGTTAGACAACTCGCCTCCCACCAAGGCGAACCGGGCTCGATTCCTGGCGGAGTCGCTCCCGGATTTTCGCTGTAAGAATCGTGCCGGATATTGCCGCTAGTCGGCGGGTTTTCTCTGGGCTCTCCCGTTACTCCAGCCCTTGTATTCCAGCGCTGCTCCATATTCACCTCGCTTCACCCTCATCGGCTCTCAAGACCTCTATGTTAAAAGGGGTTACATAGGTTTCAAAGTTTCAAAAAATCAATTTTTTTTAAAAAAATTTTTATCTAATAGTACGAGATGTCAAGAATATTTTCCAAAAGTTTTAAGTCAATCGAAGTAAAAATCTAGGATAGAGAGCCTTTTGAAACTCATCCCATTCGGCTGGATGGGCCGTGAGCGTCGCAGGTATATGGAGACAGGTGATTAGCTATTGTGGAGGCAGGTGCTTTGCTATTGTCTAGCTCTCTTTCTCCAATCCCTAGGGGTCGCCTTATGGAAATATCTTTGAAAAGAGGTTTTCTGAGAAATTTTACTGTTGCAAACAGAGAGAAGTAGTAGCTTGGTTTAGTCTGGCTTTGCTTGTTGAGCCACATGGTAATACGTTCGCGCTGTGATTTTGTACTCATTTTTTTGTCAAATTTATTCGCATAAAGTTACGAGAGGTGATCGAACAGAGGGTGTTAGTAGAAAAGATAGGCCAAGAAAAAGGAAACAAATATTTAATCATAAAACAGCAGAGATCGTCGATGCATCTTTCACCAGCACATCGGCGAAATAACTTAGAAATCAAGATGAGAAACATGTGCTGGAGGACGCTACTCTTCAGTATGCGATTATAGATTTTTTTTAGTTTTTTCAACACTTTCTAGTTTTGTGAAGTGCTCCAATGTTATAAATAAAAATGGAGAGGGAAAAGTGTGTGATGGGAAAGTTGAATTTAAACAATGTGCAAAATTAGATCTTGGTTTAAAAATTATGGTGGAGTGTGAAAAATGTAGCCCTAGCTATATTTCATAATGTCAAAAAATAGGTAAAGCGTATGACGCAGATTTATTTTTGTTAAGCGAATATTAGGCTTGCCGGATGTAACAAGTTTTGTGGCCTAATGGATATAAGTTGTACTTTTATCAATCAATCAACGTACGACTTTTATATTAGTAAGATACATGAATGCATAATTACAGTTGCCGAGATACTTTTTTCCTTAGCTGCTAAAGTAGAAAAAAATTTAACGTGTGATGAAACTGGTGTTGAAGATATGACGGGTGCTACTGTATCAGACGATGGCACTTGGAAAAAGCGCGGGTATTCATCATTATATAGGGTGTCTACTTTGATTGGCTATTATTCTGGAAAAGTTTTGGATGTATTTGTAAAAAGCTCATATTGTAAATTATGTGAGACTTGGCAGAAAAAACTGGATACGGCAGAGTTTGAAGAGTGGCATGCAAATCATTTAGAAAAAAAACGAATGCAGTGCCAATCACCAAGGACCAGCTGGTAATATGGAAGTTGCATCAATTGTTGCAATGTTTCAACGCTCGTTTGAAAAATACGGCCTAAGTACGTTAATTGTATTGGAGACGGGGACTCCAAAACATATTCCGGAATTGTTGGATCCAAACCTTATGGTGAAAATTTTCAAATCAACAAAAAAGAATGCGTAGGACATGTGCAAAAGAGCATGGGCACCCGTTTACGCGATTTAGTGCAAAAAACTGTCGAAGAAAAAAAAATCAAAGGGAAAACTATCAGAAAAAAATTCTTTCTGGCAAAGGCAAGCTTACAGGTAAACTGATAGATAAATTAACAGTTTATTACGGGCTGGCTATAAGAAGGAATTTTGATTCAGTACAAAAAATGAAGGGTGCTATATGGGCAACTTACTTCCATTATAGCTCAACCGACCAAAACCCACAGCACGAAAAGTGCCCGAGCGGTACTGACTCATGGTGCGCTTGGCAGCGTGCTTCAGCTACAAATGCTCTGTCATCATTCAAGCACGATAACCCTCCATTGTCGAGTGATGTTTTATCAACTATCAAGCTCATTTATGAAGAGCTTTGTAAGGATGTGATTTTTGAGCGGTGTGTTGGTGGCTTCACGCAAAATAATAACGAGACTCTGAACCAGCTCATTTGGAAAATCACTCCAAAAATACTTCCTGCTGGTTCAAAAATAGTGGAAATTGCTGCATTAATAGCTACCTGCACTTTCAACAAAGGAATCTCAGCTTTATTAATTTTTTTGCACGGTACGGACATAAAACTTGGCCGAAATAGCCACGATTATGTGCAGAAAGAAGATGAACATCGCATACTCTTAGCTGAGAAAAGAGCTGAGGCTGAGACTCGAGAGGCAAGAATTCGCCTCAGGCAAGAGCAAAATGACCTTTGCTTTATGCGGCTGGAATCGACGATTCCATGTAAGTAAAAAAAANAATTCGCCTCAGGCAAGAGCAAAATGACCTTTGCTTTATGCGGCTGGAATCGACGATTCCATGTAAGTAAAAAAAATCTCCCTTTTTTTTCTTTAATCTCTTTTTCCTCAAAACTGTATTTTTGAAGTCGGTGGACACGATTTCCCAAAAACTAATGCACCGATCTTATTGAAATTTTGCACACTTCTTCTCGATAGTATTGACTAGTGCTTGAACGAAGAATTTTTTTTCTTCGATCACAACATATTTTACAATGCAATACATGGTCTAGATTTGACCAAAAATCTTACTTTTTGCATAAATCTCTGCCAAAAATTCAAATTTCCATTTTTTTTTAATCCTTCGTTGAATTACTAGCTACACTCAGTTACTAACAGAAAATTTTTGGTTTTTTGATTTCAGATGAACCAATCATGCATGAGTTATCCTGTTCACCGCGGGGTTTTTTTTTTTTTTTTTTTTTTTTTTTTGGGTCTCCGAAAACCAGCTCTCAATGGCTGAATTTTGGATAAAAATGTTATGAAATATTGTTCAAATGTTAGTCTTTTATATACTCAAAGTTTAAATAAAATAATTATTTAATTATATTTTACAAAATTAGAGAAAAATGAAATTTTTTTCCCCTTTGAAACCCTTTTAAAGAGCCGCTCAAATTCTTCACTCACTCTATATCACATTTCCATATAGCACACAGACATCCAAAGAATATATGATGGATCTCTCATTCGGACATTCAGGATATCCAGGGACATCCAACAATAGCAAAGTTACATTCACAAGACTACCAAAATATATCCAAATGTCCGCCCAATATCCAACATGTGGATATTGGGATGTCCTATATATATCTTCGGATGTATTCACTTACCTTAAGTAATGGCCATTTGAGGTTGTGTAATATCCAATGGATATCCAGTAATTGGTACAAACCGGTATATTGGATGTCCAAAGAATATACATTCTAGCTAGAGTCACTGTAGGACTNAATTCGCCTCAGGCAAGAGCAAAAGGACCTTTGCTTTATGCGGCTGGAATCGACGATTCCATGTAAGTAAAAAAATTCTCCCTTTTTTTTCTTTAATCTCTTTTTCCTCAAAACTGTATTTTTGAAGTCGGTGGACACGATTTCTCAAAAACTAATGCACCGATCTTATTGAAATTTTGCACACTTCTTCTCGATAGTATTGACTAGTGCTTGAACGAAGAATTTTTTTTCTTCGATCACAACATATTTTACAATGCAATACATGGTCTAGATTTGACCAAAAATCTTACTTTTTGCATAAATCTCTGCCAAAAATTCAAATTTCCATTTTTTTTAAATCCTTCATTGAATTACTAGCTACACTCANTTTTTTTTTTTTTTTTTTTTTTGGGTCTCCGAAAACCAGCTCTCAATGGCTGAATTTTGGATAAAAATGTTATGAAATATTGTTCAAATGTTAGTCTTTTATATACTCAAAGTTTAAATAAAATAATTATTTAATTATATTTTACAAAATTAGAGAAAAAATGAAATTTTTTTCCCCTTTGAAACCCTTTTAAAGAGCCGCTCAAATTCTTCACTCACTCTATATCACACACAGACATCCAAAGAATATCTGATGGATCTCTCATTCGGACATTCAGGATATCCAGGGACATCCAACAATAGCAAAGTTACATTCACAAGACTACTAAAATATATCCAAATGTCCGCCCAATATCCAACAGGTGGATATTGGGATGTCCTATATATCTTCGGATGTATTCACTTACCTTAAGTAATGGCCATTTGAGGTTGTGTAATATCCAATGTATATCCAGTAATTGGTACAAACCGGTATATTGGATGTCCAAAGAATATACATTCTAGCTAGAGTCACTGTAGGACTNATATCCAGTAATTGGTACAAACCGGTATATTGGATGTCCAAAGAATATACATTCTAGCTAGAGTCACTGTAGGACTTAGATGACATATATTGTGGGTATAATTAGGATATCCAATAGATATCCTGAGCTATGTGGGTTGTTATCTAATGCAGTTGACATAATTAAGAACTTAAACCCACAAAACAGAAGTTCTTGTATCTTGTGGAGTTAACCTTGTCGTTTACAACTGCTCGGAATGCGAGCTGCATGTGGTAGACTAGTCTATTTTTTACGACTGATGCTATACCAGACTTCAGTCACTACTCTTTTCAGCTCCTACTTGGAATAATTTTGTATATCTGAGACTTCAGAAATGCCATTTGATGTTCAATGGCACCGAGGTCATGAGAATGAGGGGGAGTTTTCAATTGTTTCGGAATGTTCCAAATCAACCATTCTTTATTAAGACCGGCTGAATGTTTTGGGCTATGTTGAAAAAATGAGACTAGTTACGTTCTCACCGTTTCCGCACCGTGCTTTACCATTCTGCTTTAAAATGCCACTATACACAAACGTGTATATTTTACTATCAATCAATTGAATATTCCCGATCTCTTTTGCGGACATACACCCCCTAATCTATAACTAACTCCCCTATGTTTAACTGTGGGAAGCGTAGCCGTATTTGCTATTCTCCGTAACTTACGTGTGCCATCCGAGCCAAAAAATATTCATTTTAATCTTATCTGACTNTAGCCGTATTTGCTATTCTCCGTAACTTACGTGTGCCATCCGAGCCAAAAAATATTCATTTTAATCTTATCTGACGAGAGTACGTTGTTCAAAACCTCCGGGTACTTATCTAGGTGTTCTTTGGCAAACAGCAGTCTTGTAGCATAGTTCTTCTTGCTGACGCGCTGACTCTTCCTGTATTTGCAGTGAAGAGTCACTACACGAAGTGCCCAAAATGTCCACCTTGTGTTCGAGTTTACACTTTCACACAGTACGTTTATACAGACACCCGAAACCAGAGNAGTGCCCAAAATGTCCACCTTGTGTTCGAGTTTACACTTTCACACAGTACGTTTATACAGACACCCGAAACCAGAGTTTCGGTAACCTGGGTTACAGAAAGCAGAGTTTGTGTACCGTATAAACGCCACCAAAGTGAGGTTTCACCGTATCTCGAAACCTAGGTTTGTAATTCACGTTTCGCATCGAATCGTAGGTTTGGTGCGTGGTATAAACAACGAAAATTTGGTTTCGTTTGTAAATATATTATGAAATGTACAACTAGGATTTGTTGAAGTGTAAAAGAAGATGTTTAATTGTTAAAAAAATANTTTGTAAATATATTATGAAATGTACAACTAGGATTTGTTGAAGTGTAAAAGAAGATGTTTAATTGTTAAAAAAATGTGCGTAAATGCAGAGAGATTATATAATTTTGTTGTAGGTACGAAAGTAACTAATACACAATAAATATGTTGCATCTTAAGAAAGTTACGAAATACCATTTTGTAATTANTGTAGGTACGAAAGTAACTAATACACAATAAATATGTTGCATCTTAAGAAAGTTACGAAATACCATTTTGTAATTATGTTTTATCAAGCAATGCATGAAACTTTAAATAACTTGGTCATATTTATGATTTTCTGTCTTATGTATTTCCTTTTCGTATCACCATAACAAAACGGATTAATATTTTTTCATTGTTTTGATAATAGTGACTTCCAGCATAAAACACTCGAAACAAGTTTAGAAAACGGAGTTTCGTATGATTGTATAAACACTTCACTATAAACTTAAATTGGAAAGTAGAGTTTCCGAAATTGAGGTTTCGGCTGACGGTATAAACGTACTGATTGGCAGCAATGTTGGTTGTATGACACAGAATTGGCTGCAGCTAGTAGCACCAGTAGCAATGGGCGAGTGACATTCAGTTTGACGCCAACATCGCAATTAAGGCGCAACGGGACTAGCAGTACACCCCAAGCTTATGTCTTATCGCATTCAGTTCTCCTGTTTGAAGCGTGCGCATACAACGGCAGGGGAAGCACACAAATAATGAAATCATTAAAACCAAAATAATATTTTAGCCATGATGGTTTAAGTTTTAAATTAATGAAGCAGTGTACTTTTAATTCAGTGCTCCCTTAAGCCACATCAGCAAACTATCCAACACAGGTGTATTCCGTGATAGGATCAAATGGGCAACTGCCATACCTTTACGAAAGGAGACTGAGTCAATGTAGCCAATTACAAGCATATTTCACTGCTGAATACTTTCTCAGAAGTAATTTAGAAACTAGTTTACAATCGACTCTTACATAATTTTGAAAAAAAAAAACNCTGCTGAATACTTTCTCAGAAGTAATTTAGAAACTAGTTTACAATCGACTCTTACATAATTTTGAAAAAAAAAAAAAAACCCCCCTGAATATTCTCAATTCAGCTTCAGAAAAAATACTTCCACGAGAGAGGTAATGCACAAACTAACTAGGAATCCTTAATGAAATTATTGTTTTCGTTAACACTATTTTTAAAATAAAAATTGTGGAATGAAGTTCAAGTCCAAGATAATTGTTGCTGTAAGTTGGTAGTTATTAGCAATCTGCCTTGCTAACATGTAATTTGGGGTTTTTTTACAACTCCTATTTTATAAACGTTATTTTCTATTTTATAGGGTGGCTCCAAAACAACCAGGCTTACGGGTAAGCTTATACGCTGGCATACCACGTAAAACCAACCGTGTGAGAAACTGTTCTGCCTCGAGTCGTGAATTTGAGAGTTATCCCTTGCGACACATTTATAGTCATCGCGAAGCACACCGAGAGGCAACCGTAGTCTCTTGAGTTGAAAAGGGAGGTAACTGGGGATCAATAGAATACGCGACACAAAAACCTAAAAATAGCTTTGGCTTGCAGCTTAGTGCCATTACAGAGTTTCGGTGGCTTCAAATAACCTTATATTTTTTTCTACATACTAACTTTGAACTCTTATTTAACCCATTTTAAAGNAGTTTCGGTGGCTTCAAATAACCTTATATTTTTTTCTACATACTAACTTTGAACTCTTATTTAACCCATTTTAAAGGGGCGCATTTTGAAAAATCTCTCTTTAGTGGCTGCCTACATTACATAATGAAAATTTAATCCAAATTTAATGTTTCTAGGACTAATGGTTGAGGCTGGCGTTGATGTGTCAGTTTTTCCGTAGATTAAAATACTATTGCATCAGATGAAATTTATATTATGCGTTCATATATATCAGACAGCTACGAGTTTGTATTAAAGATTATATGTTCCCGAAGGCTCAATTTTTGGACCCTTGCTGCTCCTTGTTTATATAAACGGTTTACCTTTCTACCTTAAAGTACCACTCCTATTCTTTTTGCCGAAGGCACCTGCATCTTAGTCTCCAACAAGTCAACGGAAGAACTTTGTTAGTCATACCACATTTAGTGAATTAGATGCATGGTTTAAAGAAAAATAATTAAACCTTAGTATTGAAAATACATTTCATTTAATTTCTTACCAAAAATAGTAGACGAAGTTAAGTGTTCGCTATAAGGTGCAGACGAATAAATGAATAAAATATAACAACATTCCTTGGAAAACATGAAAATAATGGCTTAAACTGGAAATCTCATGCCATGCAAATTTTGCCAAAACTCAGTTCAACTTGTTTTGCGCTACGCAATATTGTGGAAATTTCAACCGAAGAGACGGATATAATGGTACACTTAACGTATTTCACTCCACTGACCTAACAGCTATTTTTTAAAAAGGTGAAAGGCACATTTCTTACATTATTTTTGTCTTAATACATTCTTTGACCACATATCAATTAATTAATGTTAAAAGAACTGTAGTAATTTCCACAGTAATAATAAGAAATAAACTATTAATTTAATTACTTATACTAAAAGGCCAAAGTCCTGGACTTCTGCCTTTAAACAGAAAAAACACTGTTCTTGTTCGAAGTTGGCAGCCTTGCATAAACAGAACAGGCAAGAGCTAATGGGAGTAATATTTTAGTAGTGTTAANTTCTTGTTCGAAGTTGGCAGCCTTGCATAAACAGAACAGGCAAGAGCTAATGGGAGTAATATTTTAGTAGTGTTAATTGTTGACTTCTTTGTAGAGTGTGTAAAACCACATTTGTTGAGGTATGTTCTTTTCTTCCACATTACTTGAGTANAATTGTTGACTTCTTTGTAGAGTGTGTAAAACCACATTTGTTGAGGTATGTTCTTTTCTTCCACATTACTTGAGTAACATCCCAGACCAGTATGATGAAAATTTATACTCCAACTGTTGGTGATATTGTCAGAACACGAATCGTACATTGTCAACATTTCCCAAACGAGATACATATTAAGCTTTTTCAGAAATTCGAGAAGCACTATTCGCGTTGTTTCTTACAAGCAGTTATCAACGAACAGCAGATAATTTTTAAGTTTCAGTTTTACTTCAAGTAAACTTATGTAACTAGTGAGTTGGCAATTCAGCTGAAGTTCAGTTGCGTGGTTTGGTTTTGCTCTTTTGAAGGATTACCAGAAGGGTGTAGTGTATTCATACCTCTTTCATTTCCCTATTAAAGGAACTCGGAGGAGACAAAAGTCTAAGTCAGGTATTGAGATGAAAACACTGTCTACTCGGCACGTCCAACTTTTATCTCACCCTCCTCCCCCTCCCAATAATTTTGTTTATAAAAGTAAAAAAAAAATTCAAGAATTAATAACAATACGCAGTAATATCAAAATTAAAATAATATACTCCAAATGTCTAGCAATAAAATACACCACAATCTCGAGGACATTCGGAAAAACTTGTAACAGAAAACAGGCCCACACCTGTGAGACACAAATTCCCCCCCCCCNCAACGACGGCAACCTTTATATTGACTCACGCTATGCAGAACTGTCAAAATCACGAGTTGGAACGAAGCTGTGCATGTTTGTGTATATTTTTTGCCAAATTATTCAGGTCTTAAAAATAATAACAAATTTGATATAATTTAAGTGTATGATCGTTGCATTGAAAAACAAACATTTCCGAACACATTTTTTGTAAACCTTGGTATAAATGTTGAAACCACGTGATTTTTACAGGTATAAATACAAGAAACAAATCAGTTCCATTTTGAGACACTGAAGTTGGTTACTATGCAGCAGGCTAGCGCAATTTTAATCCTGTATTCCCTCTACGGTGTTTGCTATAGTCGCAGATACTACGTCAAAATCGTATAACGCTGAAATGCACTGTTACTTATACTAAATAACTGTGAAACGTACGGGAAAGTGTAAAATATTATTCCATAGACAGTGTTTTCTGCTGTTATTCTAGTACTCACTTGTCCTCGAAGGCTTCTGGCAAGTGCTGGTATCGGCGTGGTGATTGAGGCCAGGATAATCGCAGGGGAATTTTCAACATCGCCGGTCCGTGACGCAGTTCGCTGCTATCTGCCACCAAACACCCACCGATTGTACTTGATAGAAGGTAGCGCCCCGCTGGGGACAAGGGAAATGGGCCCGTCCGACTGCACAACTCACGCCCCCTGCTGCACTTCACTTCTTCACTTCATCTAATGCGGCGCAAAAGCGCCTGGCGTCAGGAACGTAGTCTGTGGAGCCAGTGAATACAACAAAAATCGAATAAATCTCAAAAGCTCAATAATCTTCAAAATGCGATATATCCAAAAATATCGAAAGTCCATTAAACTCGCCAAATAGTCAAACGGCACACACACAAAATGAAGTCGCAACCCCGACGCAGAGGTCCAAAAATCCGAACCGTCACCAACGCGGCTACAGAAGAACTCGCCCCTTGCTGCGAATGATGTCGCCAGCACCTGTAACGTCAAACTCTAAGCTTGATCCACGATTGATTTCGTGCACGTAAGAGACGTCTGCACTTTACTTTTAATGCGGTGCAAAATGCGCCAGTAAATATCACAAAATTGAAAAATCACAAATATTAACAAATTTCTTAATATCTGAATATAAAAAATCGAAAATTCACTAAGCTCGGTGTCAAACAGGACAGAAGAACACACAAAGGTATCGCACTTGCGACACCAAGCTCAAAAATCAGAGCCGTACTTGACGACGGGTGCTACACTATGTACGTACAATTAAAAGTCTACGATTATAAATTAATATTATTTTGGTTAAATTGTGAGTTAATAAATAAATAACATAGTCCAGGTGTATTATTATTAAACGTATAAAAATTAAAAAGGTTTTCTCTTTGTCGAATTGTTAAGATTAAACTAATTGATTAGGTCTGGTTCCAATTATTATTTTCTGCTGCAATCATATTGACTGAAGGGCAAAAGAAAAAAAAATCTATATTCTGTACACGTTCACACGTCAGGCTGCTTCGTACAGGACATGTACACAATGTATTATAAAGAGTATAGTAGGAATACCCATATTCATTTTCATATGTACACGTCTTTGTTTTACGGTTTTCATCATGAACTCGTCGGTGATTAGGGAGGGTGGTCCATAGGGGACACCTGACCCCCCTTCAATATTATTGTATCTTAAGGCTCTTTAAGAAAATACGAAAGAAAGATGAGATTCATCCAATACCTACATGTAATTTGAACCCAGCATCACTTGCAATAGTACTGAAACGTGATGTACCAAACAACTCTACTATGAAGTTTAGCGGTTGATAAATGTAAAATAAGGAACAACCTCATAAATAATTAGTATTATGTTATGTTATTTGGTAATTACAGTTACATTGAAAATAGCATATTTGTTGGTAACCAACAAGCTTACCTAACAAAGTAGCGCCGACCTTGGAAAAGGAATTGAAGCTCCTGTTTTAAAGATAATTTTTATGGAACATAATTTCATGTAGCACCAAGTTAAAATTTTTATGCAGTGATTTTAATTGCATTTCAATCTTCAAAGAATTTTAAAAGAAAATATTGCGTATACACAAACCGCAAAAGAAATTGTTTCTCTAAAACATTAAGTAACCAGAGTTCGAGTGACTGTTGTAACTGCATGTGTGCCAAAATGGTAAGTGCAGAGCAAAGTTTTTCAAGTTAGTCTTAACAGCGCCTGCATGAAGTCACGTGGTTTCCTTCATCTGGCGTTGAAGCATTCGCGCGAGCACCTTCTCTAAGCTTTCACTCCCAAGCTTATTTGTGAACTCTAATGTAGTAATTAGCAGCAAGCGTCTAATACTGATGGCGTGTATGTTTATTTGTTAATGGTTTTTATTTACAGAGATTGATCCTATAGCATGTCACATACATTTAGGATAAGGGACATGTTCATACATACACTTAAATTATAAACAAAAATAAAATCACAATTCAGTATAAAAATTCCACATACAAATCAGCATAAGCACATTGTACTTAGTAGTGAGAGCTGACTACTGAAAATGATTAAAATATTCATTTACAGAATAGAACACATTAGATATTAAAAACAATTTTACCTTTTTTTTTTAAATTGAGTGTTATTACTCCAGAACGGTATTTGATACTCAGTTGGCAAAGAATTAAAAAAATGTAAATCAGAGAAGTATAATACTTTTTTATAATGTGAAAGGGAGGCAGATATAATATGTAATTTCCCTACATATCGTATTTTATAATTTATTGTGGATTTCACTATTAGGAAAAAATTTATCTTGGTTATCGAAATATATTAAAGAACTTCATAAATATATTGGTTTGTTAAAGTAAGTATTTCTCCTTTTTAAAGAGCTGTCTACATGATTCCCTTTGATGTTTATTGCATTATATCTTTATAGCTCTCTTTTGAAGAAGAAATACTTTACCACTGTCCGTCGAAGCACCTCAAACTAAAACTCCACATGGAGAAACACTGGCTGTACGAAGTTTATTAGTTATATAACTGATATGTTTTTTCCAATTTGAATGAATCTCAATATATAAAACAATAAACCTACCAAAAGTTACATTTGATAATTTATTATCATTATAACTTAGCGTGTGTGTGTGTGTGTGCGCGCGCAAAAAATAAATTTTTCTTCTGTGTGTTCTTATAAGTACTTTTTATGGAGTATTTCAACATTTCGGTCACACTGAAGCTGTTATGGCACAATAAGTTAGGAAGCACGCACATGTTTAGAATATATTTCCAATAAGCACACAAGTACATTTTCAACGTAGTGTGCTGCGAGAAGTCATAATAATTACGTAAGCACTTAGATAAACTATGAGGGGAAGTCAATTTATATTTTGTACACAGTATGCTTCGAAAGCACCTTATACGCCATCTCAAAATTATGATTACATATATTACACGTTATTTAAGCTCAATCCGATTGTAAAAATGGAAACGGTCTTATTGAATTGATAATTTTTGTTGGTAATCATAGGTCGAAAACGCCATTTCCGAAGAACATTTTTCACTCTTTGAAACTTAAATTGCGATTACCTAGTCTATTTTAGTGTCCAATGCGGAAGTACTTTTGTCTCAGTTATTGTTTTTACTGGTTCATCAGTCAATTAACTTTACTTCATGTACCGATTTTTAGTTTTACGCTTTCTGTTCAAAACAGTTGATATGACATGTGAAAGATCAATGACTACAATTTACGCTTATTGTGTATTATACTTATTGTGTATTATACAGAATGGTCCGCCTAACGTGGACTCCCCCAAAATTTCCGGAACGGTTGCAGATCATGAAATGCTGTTTTCGCTAAACGAAATTACGTACGGGGGCAAGTAATTTGCCGCAAAGTGACTATTCGTAACACGTGTATGGACAGAAATAATTAAACCACATATGATTTTCCCCCTGGAAACATACATTTATTTCAAAAGCATCTGAAAATACACGCAAAGAGGAATTCAGTGATATAGTATATGCAATGGAAAATAACACAGAATCGCCAAGAAATAATGTGCAAATAAGTTTAAGATAAGTGGGCCGGAAGCATGGGGCAGTGGACTTGTACTCACAGCTGTAAGCAAGCAACACGCGCTGTGACTCATCCTGGTGGGACCGCTTCCGTATAGCAGCGTAGCGCTTACCTTAATGGGGCAAGGGCCACAGAATGTAATATTGGACAAAGGTGAGCACCGCAGCTGAGGGAAGGCAGGCAATGTGAGTGTAAGCCTTATATCAATACGTCATATTTTATTCAGATACCAACATAATTCAGAAGATTTGTTTTCTTGTCATTAACTGTACTAAGTAACGAGTGCGTACAGATTCACAACAAAAATAGAACAAACTAATCTAAGGAGAAATAAAATCGCATCGGCATGCATGGTACAAAAGAACACAGTTATGGTTGAAACGCTTCACATTAGGTCTTTTCACAGCATGTGCTCAATGTGTTTACCTTCGACAGCAATACACATCTGTAAACGCACATGTAGCGAGCGACGAGCAGCCTGAAGTGTTCCTGGCCCAACGCCTCTGCAAGCTGCCACAATGCGTTCCAGCATGTCTTCTGACGTCATAGAAACCGTGTTGTATACCGCATCCTTCAGTGTTCCCCACAGGAAAAAAAATCAATAGGTGTGAGGTCGGGAAGCGAGCTGACCATCTTGTAATACCACCGCGCCCTAACCACCGGTTTCGAAACGTTTCATTTAACACTTGCCTCGCCACCAAAGCAAAATACGCAGGGCAATCATCATGCTGAAACCACATATCACGACGTATGTAGAGCGGCATGTCTTCCGGAAGTGCCGGTAAGGTCTCTCTGAGGAAATGGGCGTGCGTATAGCTGGTCATTTTCCCTTGAATGAAGTATGGTCCTATGACGTAGTCTCCAATGATTCCACACCACACGTTTACTTTCCACTGCCGCTGGTGCTCCACGTACCAGACCCAACGCGGATTCTCCGTATCTCAGTAGTGCATATTTCGTAAATTTATGCGCCCATGGTTTGTGAAGGTCTCTTCATTGGTAAATTGTATGTTCTTCAGACAATTGCTGTCATCCCATACAGTCATCAGAACAAACCTACAAAACTGAACACGCTGCTGGAAATCACTTTAATGTAATTCCTGAAGAAGAGCTACGTGATATGGATGGAATTTACATTGACACAGTATCCGTTACACACATGTTTTACTTATTCCTACGAATCCGGAATGTTCTCACGTACCCATTTGGGGGATTTGCATCGACACGCGCAAACACACAGTGTTTATGCGTTTTGCCCGTAGCAGTCTTTACTCGCACTCGTGATGTGGAATTCCAATCACCTTGTGTCAAGAGACGTGTGAAAATTCTTCGTATCGTTTGCCGTGATATGGGCGTCCGATTAGGATACCTTTCACTATACATTTGGATGACTAGTTTGGCATTTCTGCCACACCCACCTTAAATAAGTAGAGCATCCAGTTTTTCCTCATTCGTGAACTTCATTACGTATGTACAGCCACACAGTGCAATACCACTTACCATAACAGATTAAGAGGACTAGTGCTGCGCTGCTATTAGGAAGCGGTCCCGCCAGGTTGAGTCACGGCGTTTGTTGCTTACTTACAACGGTACGTACAGGTCCATTGCCCATGCTAGCCGCTCACTTTTAATCTTATTTGGACATTATTTCTTGGTGTTTCTGTGCTACTTTCCATTGCACATGCTAGATCACTGAATTTATGCTTGTACGTACTCTCATATGTCGTTAAAATAAATGTATGTTTCCAGGGGAAAAATTATATGTGGTTTAATTATTTATGTCCATATACGTGTTACGCATAGTCAGTTTTTGGCAAATTACTTGTCCCCATACGTAATTTGATTGAGCGAAAACATCATTTCGTGATCTGCAACCGTCCTGGAAATTTTGGGGGATGTCCTAGTTAGGCGGACCGTCCTAGTTAGACGGACCATACTGTATAGGCCTATTTAACGTCTTGTGTTATATGTGGACCAAGCCCATTTCCCATAAAAAAATGTTACCAATACCAATATTTCAAAATAATTAATTTTTCCATTAAATATCCTTTTTCTAATACTGTAAGGGGTTTTCTGAAAACCACCAACGTAGTCTATGGATTCTGTTGGTAAAAGCCCCTCCCCTTTTATATGTTGCTCGATTCTGCCCTGATTGAAAAGCTCATACAGAGGAAATACACGTTAAAGTCCAGTTGCAGACTGCTTGTTCTGGAGGGAGTATCATGGCCGACTGTACCAACAACTTGCCCGATCCGAGATACCAAACCTAGGTTCTACAGATATCACTTTAAATCTCCCACACATACATACATACATATACTTAGCTCTCGATGCCTTCACAGTGATAAGCGAATCTTTTGGTCACATATGTAAAGTGGAGACTGGGGAGATCTGGGCGGCTCTTAAAATTGAGGTCATGAGAGCCGACGAGGGCGAAGTGGAGTGAGTATGTAGCGGCACCGGAATGCAAGGTTGGAGGAAACGGGAGATCCCCGAGAAAACCCACCGACCAGTGACATCGTCCCGCACGATTCCCACATGCGAAAATCCGGGAGCGACTTCTAAAATAAATTTACTTCTTTATATGGATACAAGATATCAGGTAGTACTGGTTAATTTTGAGCATCGCGAGATGGCAGCACTGACCCATGGTAGAATCCGCCACCTCGTAGTTACGTTAAAGTGTGGGTATCTCGTGCGAATTATAAAATATAGTCATTAAATGTATTACATACACCGTTTATTTGTGCGGAAATATAATAGAGTATAATAAATTCTAATTTTTAGGGCATTTTAAAACTTTTTTCTTTTCTGTAAGACGTATAATTGTGTAATTAACCTCAATACGTCGGTCATTTTTGTTCTATTTTCGTTCATAAAGACACCTTGTTGACTGGTCTTTATGTAAAGACAGTCACAAGGTACTCCAAAGACCATCATGGAAACATACTGAGTTACAGAATACCATTTCGCCTCGTAAAGATAGTTAAGTGGTAAATGTCTTTGTATAAAGACAGTAAAAAGTTAGAGAATAGGGCCCCTGGGTTTCTCGCGACAGGCGTCGTGTTCCTGCACGACAACGCGCGACCACTCACACCCACGGGAACGCACGAATTGTTACGGCGCTTCCAGTGGAAGGTACTAGATCATCCTCCATACAGCCCCGACCTGGTACTCAGTGATTTCCACCTCTTCAGACAATTGAAGAAGTACCTGGGTGGAAGGCGATTCACAACTGATCCGGAAGTTCAGCAAGCCGCCATTACGTGGCTTCAGGGACTGGATGCAGATTTCTTCCACGCTGGTACTGATGCCTTGGCGTATCGTTGCAACAAATGTTTGGGCAACCATGGTTTTGACTAAGTTTAAAATTAATGTGTACCAGTGTCATACTACCACGTAGGCTATTCACGGTAAAGTGAGCACTTTTGTAAGCCTCTTCATTTGGAATAATAGTCAATAAATATATTTTATTCTAGCCTTAAGCGTTAACTTCCGAGTGCGGTGGAATAAACACACACATATATTGCTTACATTGCAATATTTATTTTAAATGTTGTTAAAGGATAAAAAATGGCTGAAAGGAAAAAGTAACTAGGGCCTCAAAAGTCCTCACATTACCGTGATCAGCCTATATCGGCATATTTTGCGGTGGAATAAATTGGAAGCACTTGTTACCTTAATTTTTGAATCACAACTCGTAAATAATTAGACGGCCACATTTCACATCCAATGACGCTTAAACTCTAATTAAATTTATCACGCGGAGTTCATGAGTTCGTAGTCGTGTATTCTGTCGGAGGGCAACGAAAACAGAAAAGGGTAAGTAAGATGAAGCGCGGAGTACATATCTCTTGAAACGATTAGCAATTCAATAGTATTTTTTGTGTTATATATAACATGCAAAATTATTCCTATGTAGAAACGAGTTGGTAGCTTCATATATCGTAAGGTCCGACGAAATTAAAACACATTCTCACTTACAAGCACTTACAATGAGGAAACACACCACATTTCATCAATTTTGCGTACTTTGTGTCGCGAGCTTGCAGCATATAAAATTTATCCAGAGAAGAAATACGCCCATTCTTGGGTAAGAATGGAAATTTTCATTATTAATTAATTTACCCATTAAGGAGACTTACTGCAATTACTTATTTTACACTGAACAAAATATAAATATTTATCTTTCATATGAAAACTCAAGCTATATTTTTCTTACGATTTTGGAAGTCTCTACAGTACTTTTTAAAAAGTTGTGCATTTACTGTGTTGCTGGTTGCATCACTATAAGTAGATCCACTTAACTTCTACCTTAAAATCAAAATGTAAATTTTATAATCAATTATTTATCTGACATCGTCATCAAAACTCATGATAAAATAATTATGATGAAACAAATTTTAATTACGGCGTCTTCGAATCACTATATACCGAGCTCTAATCCTTTGTAAGTCATTGACGTGGTTGTCGTTTTTAATAAATTATAACAATACATATTTTTAATTTTGGCTAAATTAAGGAATACAACTTTCACTTATCCTTAACAACACCGTTCAGTACATAAAATTTCAGATTTAACATAAGAAGCACTACAGATTATAGTTCGTGCCATAACACTAATGTATTTAATAAATAAAGCTATGCTGTAAATCAGTATAACAGTAAGTAAAATCATACGCAACTTAATATTGTCAATGTTTCACTAGTGTAGTAACATCAAACCGGTTGGGAGGAAATATGTAAGTTTAGGTTAGTGCAACATACAAACGAGAGAGAGAGAGATAGAGAGAGATAGAGAGAGAGAGAGAGAGAGAGAGAGAGAGAATAAGAGAGAAATTTGGGCGGTGGAACAGCTGAAGTCTTCAGAGCTGATGGGGATGAAATGCGATGGAAATGGAGAAACGAAGGAATGTAATGGTGGACGGAACGGAACACTCAGAGAAAACTCACTGACCAACGGTGACGCTCGTCACGTTTTCCGCATGCAAACATTATAGTTTGGGTTCGATGCCGCGACGTAGCAAAAAGAAAGTGGTCTGAAATTTATATTTTTCCCCCACGTTATTAACGATGTGATGTACACGTAAATTAAATTGCATAATTGTGAGTGGTTTGTGATTGAAAATACATAGGTATGGCGAATGGTACATGGTAGTAATATATTTGACAACAATAAATGGTAAGTTTACACACCGGGAAGTATGTAGGGTTTAACATATCGTCGAAGTCTGGGGCTCATTACAGATAGAACCAGTTTTCCGGAAAAACACGAGCGGGGAAGGAATCGGCAACGGCCTGTGTTCATCTGAAGTGACTTCGGAAAATCACTGATAAAGGAAGTCAGTATGGCCGAAAATTCAGGGAACCCAGAAAATCCGAAGTAAGTAGGAAAGTAGCGAGAACAAGCAGATGGATAGAACACTGTTCATGGGGCCTCTGCAATCGAATTATCGCCCCCGGGAGGTGGATCGTCCCGCCGAAGAGGGCGTCGCACGACAAACCACTAGATCACCGCGACCCCTCCCAGCATGACAGTCGTTTCGCTGAGAAGCCATAAAATCAAGAAAGAAAGGAAGGTAGGTGGGGCGACAGCGTCGTCATTAGAGACGAAGTCAAGAAAGGAAAATAAAAGTTCTTAGCGAGGTCGCCTGGGCGGAGATGAGGAAGTGCGGGGCAGCCTGTCCCCCGTTCCTCGAGTTCAGTGACTCGTGTTCAACCCCTGTGGCTATGTGGCTTCCAGAGCTGACGACCTCACCTCGGGATATGAGTGTTTTGCCTCACGCCGTGGCTGTCGGTCGCTGAACTCACCGTGACCCTCCGTGATACTCCCCCCCCCCTCTCCACCATCAATCTCATGACTCGCGGCACGACCGCAGACACAATCGCCGGTTTGAGGAACTCCGATCAACGACGCCTGGCAGTGCCTACTCCGGTCGACGCCCATGGCACTTTCAAAGTCATCCTCCGAAAGAAATACCTGCCCGTAACTGCACATGTTTAAATGTAATGTCAGTATGTGCTTCTGGAGCTCACTTCCTTCTTTCTGCTTAAGTGTATAAACTTCCATAGGCCACAGACTATAGGCGTTCAAGAAACTAAACTTACGTTCCACATTCCTAGTATAGTGCGTCTTTTTTTGTTATATGAAATAATAGCCTGAAAAAAAGTATGGCCATGCGGTTTGCTTGTACTTCAATTTAAACTTTTTCAGATAAAATTAAAGGTAAAATAGTTAACAGTTAAACTCTTACCACTGGTGAATCAAGTGTCTGATTTCACATAAACTGCAACATGCCCCTTTGACTTCAGTAAACACCAAGACGTTTGTGTTAATTTTTTTTTAAATTTGGACAAATTAAGATTTTAAGTCAAAATTTTCGTATTTACGTTTTAAAATAAGCATTATGGATGTTATTTTTAAGATGATTTGGTATTTTTTATCAAGTTGTCGTCAATATCATATAACAAAACGATAAAATATTTTTAAAATGTAGGCGAAAAATTTGACTCTTGAACAGCTTTAACGGGGCTGCGGTGGTGTAGTGGTTAGACTACTCGCCTCCCACCTAGGCTAACTAAGTTCTATTCCACGTGGGGTAGCCCCCGGTTTTAGGCATGTGCGAATCGTGCAGGACGATGCCGGTAGTCGGCGGGTTTTCACGGGAATCTTCTGTTTCCCCCGTCCTTGCATTCTGGCACTGCCCCATACTCACCTCGTTTCATCCGGTTCGCCACGATGGAAGGCGAGCAGGCTAACCACTCAGCCACTGCGGCCCCATCGGTTCTGAAGCCGTCCAAATCTTTTCACTTCACTTCACAGCCTTAATATGCCCACAGGGCACAGGCGCCCATCAAGTGATACCAAGAGATTCGGGCGGCGCCTAACTGCCAAGGTACGAGTACATGTATTTATCTCCGATAGAGGTGAAGTGACGTGGAGGTGGAGCAGTGACGGAATGAAGTGGTTGCGGGGGAGACGGGAGAACTCCGAGAAAACCACTTCCCATCCACAACGTCCGCCACATATCCCACATGTAGAAATCCGTGTTTGACTGCGTCGATAATTGAACCAGATTTATTTTGGCGGGAGGCGAGCAGTCTGACCAACCATGTAACATCGTGACAAATATAAATATTAAACTTATAAGTATGATACCGGTTATTACTATCAGTAGTGATGAATATTGTTTAGTGAATTCGGTAGCTGCGAATTTTGAACATTTTGTGTGTAGCAAGACGTCGAAACACAGAAATAATTATGAGAAATTTGCTACAAATATAATACGGGTCAGTTTTAAAATAAAAATGTATATAATTAAGTGCAGTACTTTTTAAAGGCTGTTTTCAAAAGTGTTTAGCTATATAGCTAATAACTAGTAAGGACGAGGGTGACGGCAAACATATTACACCACGGTCACGAATCAACCGATTTTCGAACCTGGCGCTTCCTTTCCTACAGCCAGAATCTCAACAGTTTCCTTGCGAAATTACGACCGGCGAATATCAATATTTTTAAATTAACGTGCATGGATTAATAGCTGTGGAATAATTTCCTAACAGCAGGAAAAATCATTTTGGAAAGAGAAGTATAAAAACTGAATTCTCATTCGTTGTGCTATAAAACATTATAGTAGCATGACGTAGAACAGACTGATGTTATCCATATTCATTAATCTGCTCCCTTCTTACCTTTCTCAAAATAGCATTTTCTGCAGGTTTCAGCAGCGATTGTGTGCAAAAAGGGAATGGTGTTGGAGAAGAGCATTGGTTATTTATAACTGAAAACTATTCATAATAGTTCAGACAGTTTTTAAACTGCTTAATTACTAAATTACTTTGCATATTTGCACTTTGCTACAGAATACAAAGGCAATGATAACTTCAAAAAGCTTTCTAGTACAAAATTAATTTTTGGTTTGATGTCGCATGATTAATCACAGATAGGCTGAGAAGTACGGAACCACCTAATTACGAGCTACGAGTAACTTGTTAATTTACTGTGGTTGCTCTTAATTTCAGTCATATGTTTTTTTTTCAATTATAACTAATCTACCATACACTTTTGTGTCCATAGTCTATTCGTAATTACGGGTCTCGCATGGAAAAATTTATGATGCCTGAGTTTTCAGCAACTCTCTGTCCGCTTTTTCTACAACTCCAAAATTGCAAACTTGCAGTAGTCTACATAAGGCATGTAGTATTACTTTTACTTTCTTAGAACCTGAAAACTAACATAATAAATTCCCACTGGAAGCAATAAATATTGTGCAAATTTAACGACGTATATTTACATATGGTCGTGTTACTTCGCAAATGCGCACTTTTGTTCTACGACAGAGCTAGTAAAAAAAAATTATACAAGCTGTCTTTTGTAGTTATAAGAATATCAAAATATTTTAAAATCATGTAAAAATGAATTTTTCCTTGTCATTGCAATTCACTAGCGAATATACGATGAATGGAGTTCTAAACGATGACATCCATATTTCATTATTAAAAACCTTGCTTAACTTCCAAGGCGCTACCAGTAGTTTGATGAATTGCAGTTAATACCAGCACGTTTCTATGGGATGTATCAGGGGAATAGTAACAGTTCTACAGAGGTATGGTGGAAATTCATAATTAAAGAAAAGGAACCAAATTCGGTAACGGGACGGCAGGGCAAAACTATTTAATATGATGATCGTAGGTGTTCGAAACTGCGTTTCATAAGTGGACATAGTGAAAGATCTGTCGGACAACGCACAAATTGTGCGGACGCAATTACGCCAGTATACATACTGCAGCAAGAGACAACATGATGGTAAACTATGAGCGTCGCAACGTATGCTCACTTTAAAGACATATTGCCAGTCATTTATTGGCCAAGGTGCAAATAAATATTTCGGTGTGTGTTCTTCCACGACATGGTCAAATCCGTTAATGTAGGACAAGTACCATGTGTTAACAAAGTTGAACAACAGAGGCAGTGTTTGTGATGCTTTAGGAAGCATGCTGAACAGTCCGCGGTGAGACGAATGTTAACGGAGTTGATGCAGTGTTACGGATTCAGACTCGCTCCACCATGCTTCAGACCATCTTGCATGCCAGTTTCTGCCCCATTCTGAATTCTGGAGTAAGCTTAACCCAATACAACATATATTGCTTTAAAACGCTTTTACTTCATTTGGTTCGTTTTTATTCTATCGTACCTTACCTGTCAAACTAGTACCATTCCTCTCTTACAACCTTTACTAGCGACCCGACCCGGCTTCGCCCGGGTACAATTTAGTTTTTACAGCGATACACTAATAAATAAATTTGGAAAAGAGAATTACAATATTATATGATATGATAGTAAATTAGAAAAACTATCATATATAACATACATACATACACGTCACTCCTGCCTCCCAGAGGGGTAGGCAGAGATTATGGACCTCCATGTACCCCGATCCTGACATGCCTACCTCCTTCGCTTTATCCACATTCATACATCTCTAATATAACAATATTACATGATAGTGGTTTAGAAAATTTCTTTGTTTACAACATTAATCGTTTTGCCTCCGACCGCCAGCACAAAAATATTTCTGTTTGACGTGACACGCGAAAGGGCTACGTATAGTCGCCCGTGTGAAAAACATGCTCCACTCAAATCCACTCCAGCCACATTCCGTGTTTGACCCTGGCCTTATTTATGTATATAACAAAACAAACTTATTTTTTTTTTTTTTGGAAATTTGACTCTTTTCAAATTAAAAGGCAAATCCGAGGGAATCATTGGTATTATAGGTATTAAAACAGTTTATCCAGTACCGCAGCCAGTACCTTCAATGAGATAACTTTTTAAACTTTTTATTTGTAATCGAGTCTCGTTGAATAATTTCGGTGGACTTATATTTCGCAATAAAATTATGGGAGCTCCAACTTTTAGAATCAGTTTGTGTAGTGGCATGCCAGAAAAATTCAATGAATTAAGAAATTCTCTGGGATAGTACACAGCTTTTTCACTGTCGAGTACTGTATCTACTGAGTGATCTGGTGGCAAACGTTTTTCCCGACTTGATTCACTGATACTGTTAATTATCAGCTCCTATAATTTCTAGGGAAATTTTTAATACACACAAACCTTCTTCAATAAATGCTGATTATAACACTAAATACTGCATCTAAATCCGTTTAGTGGTTCTCGCGATTAGCGCAGTCATACAGACAGACGCGCACCAGGGACTCCCTTTTTTTACTATGTAGTGATATCAGTACAGCGATGCTGTTATAAGTTTACAAGCACAACNGCGCACCAGGGACTCCCTTTTTTTACTATGTAGTGATATCAGTACAGCGATGCTGTTATAAGTTTACAAGCACAAGTTAATTTTTTGAATGCTTTAAGAAATTTTTTTGTTGACACACACGTGGATTATTACAAAAATTCTGCTCCAGTCATTAATATTTTTCCTGTGTGTTAGGCCTACATAGCTCAAAATAACTGCAACTTTCTGTTTGGATTGAATTTGGTGTCTAGTTAAAAAATTAAATAGGGATATGAATAGCGCTGACATTGCTAATATTAAAAACAAAATGTCCAAATTCGGAAGTTCAGCGTGGACCTTCCCTCGAACTATATGGATAAATTTATTTATTGTAGACGGACGAAATGTTATGTCCTTACGGATTCAACCTGTAGCATCGAAATAAATACTCTGTGTGGAATTGAAATTTAAACCTCGTGGTACATGTAAAAATATTGGTGAAGGGTATGATTACCCTCTTTTCCATTATTCTCTTTTTAAAAAAAGGAAGGAAGGCTGCAAAATTATAAGTATAAGTTGTTCCCCTCCATCTGGGTGTAATTTGCGGCTGCCCAAGGAAGATGGAATTCCAGCATAATGACCTGACCGCACGGATACGTTAATGAATCGAAGTTGTCTTAGCTTCTTCTGGACTTATTGTTTTATACAGTATGCTGTATTCTATGAATTATCTTTGCAAAGGAAGTAATGAACCGAAAATAAGTTTATAAGCTTTGTCCAAAATAACTATTTATTCACTAACAGTATACTACATTGCTGTGCATTTTATGTACTGCAGTGTAGATTATTTATCAAGAAAATTTAGTTATAAAGGTTATTAAAAATAATGATCAGAACTTTTTTGTTTTTAATATGTTAAAAAACGTAAAAATGAAATTCGTAGATTCAAGCAACAAAATAGTAGCCTTCACAGGAATAGGAGGTAGAGAGATTTGGGTGGCTGTTAACATCGAGGTCTTGAGAGACGATGAGTATGGAGCAGAACAGAAATGCGAGGGCGGGAAAAGCGGGAGACCCCTGAGAAAACCCGCCGTCAAACGGCATCGTCCAGCACGATTCCCACATGCGAAAATCCGGGAGCGGCCCCGTTGGCAATCGAACCGGGTTTGCCAAGGTGGGAGGCGAGTGGTCTGACCACTACACCACCACGCGCTCCAGGAATAGATAATGCTTATTTTCATTCAATAACATAATTAGGCGTTCAGTAATAAATATTTTTAATATTAGAGCTTACGCTGCGTAACAAACGCATTGTATATTTACACATTAGGCAAAANTTCAGTAATAAATATTTTTAATATTAGAGCTTACGCTGCGTAACAAACGCATTGTATATTTACACATTAGGCAAAACATTTACTAACCTAAAGTTTTTAGTGAGAAAACTAAAGCGTTTATGGAATCACGTATGATAGCATATTCGCGATTTATTCACACATTTTAAATAAACCTTTTAAAAACTACCCAATGTATAACATGTTTGATTGTTTCCTAAATAAGTCTGAATTACAAGCTTTTTATACTTATATTAAAATAAAATTACTGAATTTTTAGTTAAATTGAACTTTTACTTATATATTCTATTTTTAAATTATGATAGGTATTTCATTTATAATTAATATGAATAAAAACGGGGACAAAATATGAGTGTTTGTAACGCCTAGTAATAAAGAGTTTTCTGAAAATAATATTGTATTGAGTGCGCACGAATGCAGTGCGTTGTCCTTTGCTGTAATTTGTATACAAACTTGGTTAAGTTTCGTTTGCACTAGGCGGAGGAATATCCTGGAAGTAGAACTTTAGCAGGTCTTTAGAAAAGTTGGAAGTAGCAGTGACGGGACTATAGCGAGAATTATAAAATAAATATTTAAACACAATTTTTTTAAAATCCGCTTCTTTAAAAAAGATCTTTAAAGATTTGACTGTAATTCAGTACCCTCGGTTATGCCATTTTACGCCCTTGAAAACATCCAGTAGGCACATGTAGCGCTTGGCTTCCATAAACATGTAGATTCAAAGAAANGCCATTTTACGCCCTTGAAAACATCCAGTAGGCACATGTAGCGCTTGGCTTCCATAAACATGTAGATTCAAAGAAATGTGTTTAGTGCAAATTTGTATCCTACGCGCTCTTAATAAATGTATGTAGCTAATTATCCTTTTTCGCTGATGCGCCACCAGTGCCATAACTTCAGTCAGTATATGCATTGACGGCCAATATCTGCGTTGAAANTCCTTTTTCGCTGATGCGCCACCAGTGCCATAACTTCAGTCAGTATATGCATTGACGGCCAATATCTGCGTTGAAAAGTACGTACTTATGAGTAGAAAATTTTTCTAAGCTTCATTTAAACAGAGTTCAGGTAACTCTTAACGAACAACCACCACCACACATTTGTTTGATAAGAGTTTCTATAAAATTGTTGTGAAACGTACGTTTCCCGGACGCCTATTGTAAATCACATATTGAATATCCATGTGTACAGTAGGCATACAGAACAGCTTTCCTCATCAGTGAATGTCCCTGGCATTAGCTGGTGACAGTTCAGCAAGATAAAGTGTGATGAACTTCCAAAGCAGGTATTGATGAAAAAAGTTATGCCAACCAAGAATGCAGGAATAGAACAGCCGTTAAATTTTGGGACTCTTAGACATGCACGCTCTAGTCTATATACACTATACTTCGTGAACTTTAGGAAACTGTTCTATGTGACGGGTTAACGATATTGAGCTGATGGCGTTACAATTGAGAGTACGAATTCTAAACAAAGGAACGTCTACACACTGCCTGAATATTCCTGCTTCATTATTTTCACAAATTCTGATTCCGAAAAGCTCGGCACACAATTTCCATAATTCCCTACTTGGTACCGTTCTTAATTTATTCAGATTAGATGCAATTTTAAGCTAATTTTTAGCAAAACAACGATTTTACGTACGCGCGATCACCGTTTTGACTACCGGTTTTCATGCAGAAATGAGAAAAATATTGTGCCATGTTTGCTCGTATACTGCAGTAACATACATTGGAGGAATATTCTACGTTCTCAAAAACGCAACATGACCTTATTATGTTTGTTGGTGTAAGTACAGTTCAATGCTTGAATCAGTAGTGACAGCGCTCTCAACGCACTGCTCATGCGCACGTGCAGAAGCTGAGCTGGAAGGTAGGACGGGTCCATCATAGCATTTTCCTTGATTCATGCGGTTTTAGTACCACTTGCAAAAGATAAATTACGGAATTATGTAGATAATCATGTGTAGTGTGTACCGCAGCGCCGGATTCTTGAAGCAAGTAGAGAAATAAAAAGGATTGCCTGTAACTGATCCAGCCAACTTAACATTATGTCCAGGAAGAGGCGTACAAAAGTTTGTAACTAAGTTCGTATCTGATTGGGAAACTTACCACCTCCCTACTGTAAAAGGTAGCGTTAGTGTTTCTCACCCGAGGTATCCGGGTTCCATTTCTGGTACTGTGAAGTGAAGTCATCATTGGGAAACTACCAATCTGGGATCTGACTGTGAACAGCTCCCGAGAAACTACTTTCATATGTATGTAACGCTTAAGCTTCTGTAATGCTATTTAAAGCGATTATATTAAGGTTCCAATATATATATNACTTTCATATGTATGTAACGCTTAAGCTTCTGTAATGCTATTTAAAGCGATTATATTAAGGTTCCAATATATATATATATTTCAAAGTACCATAGGGACGCTGAATTTAACTCCATCTATATTTTTATGCCCAAAATAATAGGGCCNATATATATATTTCAAAGTACCATAGGGACGCTGAATTTAACTCCATCTATATTTTTATGCCCAAAATAATAGGGCCACAGCTTAAAGGCTCATGGTTGCAAGCTGCCTTGCGACTAGAGCGATTGAGGCTTTTAAAGCACGAGCCAGTTTTTACCTTTGCCATCCAGTTTCTTGAGCACCTCAAACTCGCAAAATATCTCCTAGTGGGCGGAGTCGTAACTGTTTTGTATACAGCAAAAAATTGGAATGAACCGCGGGGGAAAACATTTCGTGCTCGCGGAACTAAAAACGGGCGTGTAATTTAATACCGCATGTTCAGACATTACGAATGATTAGGATCGAAACCACAAAATGTCATCCGCATTCTTCGTGCGGATGCAGGGCGGACTGTGGTAACGGAGCACCGAGTCGCGGGTCGACGAACCCGCGTGTCCTCCCGACCCCGGGAAGTGATCCGCGGAGACCAAGACACGATCGGGGGAGGAGCCAGGAATCACGCCGGGGTACCNCCGCCACTACGTCGAGGAGGACGTGTACGACCAGCGACAGAACGGCACCGACAACATCCGCGTGCACGTCGACGGTGTGGTACTTATCCACGCCCCCGCCGAGTCGCTGGCTGCCCTGGCCACCGCCGCCGACACAGGGGACTTTGAGCAACAGTTCGCCGAGCTGCTGGGGTCGCTGGGTGAGGATAGCCATGTGAGCTCCACCTCGACGACGACGGGACGTCCGGCAGAATCGGCGTCCACCCCGGGCTCATCCGAAAAGCCTCAGGCGGACGAAGGAATCTCCTCCGAAAAACCTCATAAAGACGAGGGAAGCTCCAACAAGCCGCAGGCTGACAAAGAGGTCTCCGCCGACGAAAAGCCGCAGAAGGACAAGGCAGATCCCACCGAAAAACCTCAGAAGGACAAGGGCGACGCCACCGAGAAGCCGGCGAAGAAGGACAGGTGAGCGTTTTGTAGTCGTGGACAATATCTGTAGGAAAGCGATCGAATTAACACACTGATGGCAACTTTCGTGGCAGAGATAGATTAAAGATTTACCGCTGGACAGCGAGGTTTCAGGTTTGAAACCCAGATACGACACGAATACGTGTGCAGTTTTTAAATGTAAGTACTCATTAGTTTATCCTCATCTTAACGGCTTGCTATGGGATATCCCTCAGACTAATTCAGTGGAGATCGCTAAAGCGTTACCTTCCGACAAAGAACGTTCGGGTTTGAATTCCTGATAATGCATAGGTGTGTGGCATTTTTTTTTGTAATTCACCTAGGTAAGCCGCCTCCATTTAGTTGAAATGCATAATAAAGATAATAATCTGATAGTTCCAATTAAAGTTTAAAATGAAAGCAATGTTTCCTGCTGAAAACTATATCTTGGAAGTCTTATACAAGGAAAAGTGGATTACGTTGTGTTGTCGCGCCTCTAGTATAGTATCGTAACTATAAAAATATAATTTTCTAACCTACTTCAAACAACTCAAAGTTTTTATCATGGATTTGTATAGAACATTTAATATAAAATAGCCATTATCGCAATTTAATTACACGTATTAATTTACATGCTTTTCGTTTTCTGAAAANGGGGGGGGGGGAGGTACGAAATTAGGCCTAAATAAATATTGTTTTTAATGCATGACACGAAAAATGGACTTTTTGCTTACAGACACCTGAGCTATGCTTGCTGGATAATAAAGTAAGCTGGATTCTTACATACCAAACTAAACAAAGCTTACGTTTAAAACCTACTCACGCATCTACGGCTTATTCGATATTCAAACCCGGTACCTCGAGGCAAAAAATGACTTCGCGACCTTTGGCATAAAGTTTGCAAAAAAAAAAAAAAAAA
>NQII01000442.1:639840-678287 GCA_002778355.1 Clitarchus hookeri
AAAAAAAAAAAAAAAAAAAAAGACGCGTGATTAGCTCTGCTTTCTTACCTACTTGTACCTTCGACAAAGTTTCTGCTACTTAATGTAGTCTTACGTACTGGGTTTCGCGCCCTATAGGTTATTCACGATAAAGTGAGCACTTTAGAAACCCTCTCATTTGTAATAATAGTCAATAAATATATTTTATTTTAGCCTTAGACGTTAACTTCCGAGTGCAGTGGAATATACACACTGTATTTATTACTTACATGGCAATATTTATTTCAAAAAGGTGGCTGAAAGGAAAAAGTAACTAGGGCCTCAAAAGTGCTCACTTTATTGTGAACAGCCTATATAACAATTATAGTTATTTCTTAACGGTACTGAGGGTAACATGACATCCTTTTGACTGCCACGGAGGTGATAACAAAATGTATATTATTTCTTTCAGAAATTATATTGACGTATTGCCGATAACATAATCAGCCTACCAAATTTTAATATAAACTGAAAAAAAAAAATGATTATGGTAGGAGTTGTATGCATGCAAAATGTCACGTGTACCAAACGTAGGGGTTTGTGGGTTATTATTCGAGGTCCTAACCCTGCATAAGGCATGTCAAATTTCGTACGTAAATTTCGGTAATAATCTGTTTATAAAGCACTTCTTTGAAGAAAAACACTGAGTTTCAAGTGTCACTAAAAATAAGTAAGAAGTTGATGTTCGGAAGCGACCTATTTTGCCAATACGCTATCAAAATTCGGGGTGAATTGTATGAAAAATGTTGACATATTTAAAGTCGAACTTTTTTTGTGAGGTTCTTTCCTCTCTCGTTCTCCTCTACTATCATTTTTTTCTCACTCCCTCACTACCAGCAAAGGGCTCTTAAGACCCAGATGTAAAGAGCCGCCCAAACCTCTTTCCTCCAGTCCCTCCAACCACCCAAACCTACCTTTTTTCCCCAACTAACCATATTATTTTGCTTAATTTTCCCCATCTAAAAAAACGCAGATTATGTGTTTGGAAGTGATTCATTAGGCGTAATCTAAAAACATTGGAAGGGGGAGAGTGGCGAGTGCAGATAGCCTACTGCCTTACGTATTTGCGGACCCGTGCTCATGAAGCTTTTCTTTCTCAAAGTGGGTAAGAACTCACGTTAGTGTTCAGCGAGTCCGTAGATACACTTCTCGTTACTTCCCTCGCAATTTTGAGCGATTAAGTGGCCAAATGATATAGGTACTTCCGATTAAATATTTTGCCCCCCCCCCCCTTTTCGAAAGTTGGGGGCCGCAGTGGTGCAGTAGTCAGATTACTCGCCTCCCACCATGGCGAACCGGGTTCGATTCCCAGCGGAGTCACCCGGGATTTCGCGTGTGGGAAACGTGGCAGACGTTGCCTTTGGTGGTGGTTTTTTTCGGGGCACTCCCGTTTTCCCCCTTGCATTCTGCCGCTTCTCCATATTCACTTCATTTCACCCTTCCCAGGGCTCAAGATCTCGCTGTAAAGCGACAATCGAAACCTCTCGACCCAACTCCACGAAATCGACTTGATATCCCAGTGAGTTTCTTGGTGTTTCGGCCAGTAAATAATAATAATGGCGTGTGGGGAGTGCACTCAGGGCCAGGCAACACCCTCCGAGTGACGGTCTTTCCAGCTGGGACCCGTAGGTGACCGTCATCCTCGAGCATGACAGAAATGAAACCCTAGAATGGAGCGGCGTTGGAATGCAAGGGCAGGGGAAACGGGAGTACCCCGAGAAAACCTGCCGGCAAGCGGCATCGTCCAGCACGATTCCCACATGCGAAAATCCGGGAGTGGACCCGCCGGGCATCGAGCCCGGATCGCCGTGGTGGGAGGTGAGAGCCTTGGCCACTACGCCACCGCTGCCCCCTTTCGGCCAGTGATTATATACACATTAACTGTTTAGAAGCGAGTCTAGGGGAAAATATTGTTGGTTTGTGCGGTAAAAATAAATTTCGAAGCGGCAGATGTCAGTAAACTTATAAGAATGAAAAAAAAGGGGGGGGGGAATGGATATAATTACGTAACGAGACACTTCCCTACTACCTCCTCTTCGCAATGCAAACAATCTATAAAATATTATTTAAAAACCTTTATACGTTATATTGTACTAATTAAAATTCTCGAAAATAATGTCGAGATATTTAATTCTAATAAAGCGCATTAAACAAACATTTATTTAAGAAAATGTGTTATTAAATATATAATTATCTTAAATGTTGGCAGTACACACAAGAAACTATGGAACTCTAGGATTTCAGATATCCGGCAGAGACACTGCGGTAATAGTAAATGCGTTCTGATGGGCTGTTGAGCTGTTTTCACAGTCTACTAAGTTTGACAGGCGTGCCGCGTGCGTATGAATAAGGTTTTACTCAAGTTGAGAGGTTCTGGTTGCCACTTAAGGATGTCTGGATTCATTAACTCTACCGCACGCTACATCACATTCCCACTTTGCAGTTTTAATGAGAGCGCTTGTCAGCATTGTTAATTGGTAAAATAAGCATATCGTTGATTCTAGAAACAGTTAATTAAACTTAAGAGTGAGCGTTTGTTGAAAATGTACCTCGTTTCACCAGTAAAAGTTTGCAAATTGTTTATTAAACAATGTTTTAAGGTATTTGTGTTGATATTGATTACTTCCTCCAAAATAACTGATTTCTAGTGCGAGCTCTTGTCGAGTTACAGAGTTGTTTTTAACGCATGCACATTCAGTATCCTGTGTTAAGAACAAGTCTCATTGCCATAAACGAAAGAAATAAAATCATCTTGAAATAATAAACATTGCCAAGACCATCGTCAAGAAAGGCAGACATTACTTGTGAAAGGGTCACGGATAATCCCTCGAATTGCGATCAGTGCCACAATGAAACATCGCCCTTCTCGTATAAGAGCGATGGATGAATCGTTTGAGGTACATATCACACACGTTTCTAATACCTGGGTAAGACCAGAACGAAGCAACACTCGGTCTCACTCAGTAGTGGTATCAGTCAAGGGCGGATCCAATGAGGCTGTAAGAGGTATTGAACCCAATTAGATCCCCCTCCTTGGAGCATGATTTTGCACGGGGTAAAATTATATTATTCTTGAAACCAAGTATATTCTTAATAATGCAGTATTAATACACACACCCAGTACAGAAACAGGAAACTTTAAAATNTTCTTGAAACCAAGTATATTCTTAATAATGCAGTATTAATACACACACCCAGTACAGAAACAGGAAACTTTAAAATGATTTAGATAGTCTATCAACTAAAGTACTGGCATTCATATGTAGCTTAAAACATAAGGGTGCTTGTCAACATTTTAACATTATAAGTAATTATACGTTTTCCTAGAAAAAAAAAATTTTAGTCAATAGTTTTCCCATTAATACGTGTCAAAATTAAAATTGTACTATTTTAGAAATGTTCAGATAATGAAAACTAGCTTGCTTACAGAAGTGAGATAATTCATACCTTCAAGACGCCTATAAAATTGTACAACGAAATGTTATTGCAGTTAAAAACAAAATTGCTGAAAGTAAGGGAATTGTGAGTATTTTTTTATTTTTTACGGTGACTGAATAAAAAAAATGGCTTTAGTTAAGCATGCCACAAAATTAATGAAGACAAAAAAATCTTTCAGTTGCTCTTCATGTGTTCTATGCGAATAGTGTGGTTTATTTCATTTTTGCATTACAAACACAGTAAAATTTTGACTTTGAAATGTTTTTGCGAAAACCATGCCACGTAAAAATTTTTTTGTCTAAAGCAAAAGTAGAACACAGTGGTAAAAATATAAAATAACAACATTTTTCGTGACCAACGCCTTTAATGCCTAACGGTAAACATGTAGTCTGTAAGTAATGCACAGTGTCTCATACCTCAAGTAGGCCCCTCCTTAGGGGGGCCGCCTAACGGGAGCTGTTTTCCACGTTTGAGGCCGTAAAGCGCGGAAGCAATAAGGGGGATACTGCCACGCGCATCAAATGCCCCATCGCCGCTACGCGCAAAGTTCTGAACTGGCGTGCAGTGTTATCGCCGTGCTGCGTGTACCTATGGGACTTTGGTGGTGGCCCTATCATTTTATTGGTGGATAGTCTGTAGTAAATTTCAATTCACGCACACAATTTTAAGCTATAACAGTGCAAATGTCGTTTATGGCCATGTTGAAGAGTTTCAAAATAGTGTTTGCAATAAGCGTGATCTGTTGAATGTGGTATTCCGCCCTATTATGAAGTGTTGTTTCTTTTCCTATGCAAACATACTGTGCACACGTAAAATAGGTTTGTTTGTTTTTAAGACGTATATTACAAACACTGCAACCCAGTTCGTGCGCCAGGTAGACAGATACCTTAATTAATGAGCATGTACATTTAGATCCGCCCCTTGTCACAGTGCACAAGTATAGATAGCGGCAATGCAAGGGGCAGCGGTGGCGCAGTGTCCAGGGCGCTCGCCTCCCACCACGGCGATCCGNTTCTTGAAACCAAGTATATTCTTAATAATGCAGTATTAATACACACACCCAGTACAGAAACAGGAAACTTTAAAAATGATTTAGATAGTCTATCTACTAAAGTACTGACATTCATATGTAGCTTTAAAACATAAGGGTGCTGGTCAACATTTTAACATTATCAGTAATTATACGTTTTCCTCGCAAACAATATTTGAGTCAATAGTTTCCCCCTAAATACGTGTCAAAATCAAAATTTTACTATTTTAGAAATGTTTAGATAATGAAAACTGGCTTGCGTACAGAAGTGAGATGATTTATACCGAAAGAAAATGTCAAGAGCTACTTCAAAACGCCTATAAAATTGTACAACGAAATGTTATTGCAGTTTAAAAAAAATTGCTGAAAGTAAGGGAATTGTGCAAATTTTTAATTTTTTGCGACGACTGAATAAAACAATGGCTTTAGCTAAGCATGCCACAACATTAATGACGACAAAAACTTTCAGTTGCTCTTCATATATTCTATGCGAATAGTGTGGTTTATTTCATTTGTACATTACAAACACAGTAAAGTTTTGACTTTGAAATGTTTTTGCAAAAACCATGCCACGTAAAATTTTTTTGTCTAAAGCAAAAGTGGAACACAGTGGTACAAATATAAAATGACAACATTTTTTGTGACCAACGCCTTTAATGCATAACGGTAAACATGTAGTCTGAAGTAATGCACAGTGTCTCATACCTCAAGTAGGCCACGCGCATCAAATGCCCCGTCGCCGCTACGTGCAAAGTTCTGAACTGGCGTGCAGTGTTCTCGTCGTGCTGCATGTACCTATGGGACTTTGGTGGTGACCCTATCATTTTATTGGTGGATAGTCTGTATTAAAGTTCAATATAGGGCCCTATACATTCTTCGCAGGAATTTGCGCAGACAATTTTAAGCTATAACAGTCTGAAAATGTCGTTTATGGCCATGTTGAAGAGCTTCAAAATAGTGTTTGCAATAAGCGTGATCTGTTGAATGTTGTATTCCGCCCTATTATGAAGTGTTGTTTCTTTTCGTATGCAAACATACTGTGCACACGCAAAATAAGTTAGTTTGTTTTTAAAAAGTATATTACAAACACTGCAACCCAGTTCGTGCGCCAGGTAGACAGAGACCTTGATTAATGAGGATGTACCTTTAGATCCGCCCCTTGTCACAGTGCACAAGTATAGATAGCAGCGATGCAGTATAAAAGACGACTAGAGTTTTTTTGGCAGCGTCACTGGGACAGCTTGCCACCCTAATCTCAACCGCAATTATTATTTGAATTAATAATATGATTCTTCGTTTTTCAGGCAACGTGTTCGTTTGTCCAGTCTGCTGATCCCGTTCCTGAGAAGACTCTAGTGACGGCGTCGGTTCTTGCGGTACACTCGCCTTGCAGTTGCTAGTTTTGTGTGGGTCTTCTTTCTCGCATATCTCACGGAAGCTAAAAAAAGTGTACTTTCATTCAGAAAACGCTTCCTGGATTACGTATTTATTTTATAATATTTTTCGATGTAACTTATTAATTCATGTAAAATTGATGAGCAAGTTTTTTTCTGTATTGTATTTATTAAAAAATAAAGCTATTTATTATTTGTATCTGTCAGTGTTAATTTACAATTTTATTCTGCCTTTATGTAAAGTATCTGGGTGCCAAGGAATGAGCTTTCTGGCTGCTCTTCACAAGTTGGAACAAAAAAAATCACCTGCATTGATGAATTGTGAATTTTGTAAATNTATGTGAAGTATCTGGGTGCCAAGAAATGAGCTTTCTGGCTGCTCTTCACAAGTTGGAACAAAAAAAATCACCTGCATTGATGAATTGTGAATTTTGTAAATACTGAAATACTCTATAAACCTTATAACATATTATTTCAATTGCAAATCCACCACATTTGCAATTAAAATGTGTACATTAAGAGTGCTTAGGTTTTGTTTATTACACTGGTAATCCAAAGGCCGGTTAGCCAGACATTAGTAAATATGACGGCTGGAATGTAAGGATTTTGAAGCTTGGAGGGACAAGAAGAGAGTGAGGCTGTGCCATATTCTTAACCGAAGAAAATCTTTATTTTACCGTAAAGGAACCTGTTCGAAAATTTTTTAATGTCTGAAGATGTTTTAATTTCAAAGTATTTACTCTCGGCGTTGAATTAGGGGCAAAATCGTTAATTTCTTTGAAACAGTTTCGTAGTTTTTTAAGTAAAACTAAAACACAGAGTCAAAAAAGAGAATATTTATACGATGCCACGATAAAGTGCGTGGATTATGGTTAATTTCTGTGTAAAAAATTAGATTACGATGAAATTGCACCATTTGTTGCTTATGTCTGTGTGGAAGAAGACTATAGAAATACCCAGTTATTACTTGAACAGGAAATAAAAATAATTTTTGACAAATCATTATTTTTATGTTGGGTTAGGTAAGAGTACCACCATGGTTAGTTATGGCTTTAGTATTAACTACATTTTTTCTCATAAAAAGTGAATGTATATGCTAAAAAGGCTAAGTTGTTTCACATGTTAAATGCAAGTATTAAACAACCATCACCACAATTGTAGTACAGGAATTTTAATTTTCAATGTATAGCTTTACCAACGTAAGATATTTGGGCGAACCGTAGGGGCNACAATTGTAGTACAGGAATTTTAATTTTCAATGTATAGCTTTACCAACGTAAGATATTTGGGCGAACCGTAGGGGCTTTATTGCGTACCTAGGATTAATGTGAAACGCCGGACTACAGGGATACCGCAGTTTTTACTAGCCAAACAGCATAACTTCCGTTGTTTGACCAAATTTCTTGTGACGTAGGCACTGTCGGAATACAATTTGAACGCACACTTGTTAAATAAGTAATTCTTAATTTTTTAATACAAAAACTGAGAAAATCTTTCCAATAATTTTTTTTACATTTCTGAATAGATCTAATCTGTACACGTACAACATTTCTAGCTTAACATTCAGATCCTGTTTACTAAAATAATTCCATATTTTCCTTTTTTGTGTTTGATGTCCTCATTGTAACTAGCCAAACTTAAGCCTAGATCGCAAAGCATCTGCCTTAGATACTACCAAAAATTTGTGCGAATTCAAAATATTTAGCTGCTAATTAAGTATAATTGTATAGTTATTATTTTTAAAAGCTATCCTTTTGAAGCACTGTTCCCAATTATGCGACACGAGGATGTATGCTTACAATAACGTCCATGAAACAGCTAGTTACAAACTACTTGGCAGGTGCACGAGCACTATATTGTTAACTGAACTTCGGCATCTAATTATACCGCTTTGTTCTACCTGTCCTATTTGTGCTACTAATATATCTAATTAGCCTTTTGTTTACACTAACCAAGATGTACAAAAGCGCTTGCACCAAGCACTAAGACTAGCAAACATACACTGGCTTCGAGCAAAGATTCAATTTTAAAGTGATTTAGGAAGATGGATGAGGACGTCACACTAACGTTGTATTCCTAAACTAAGGATGATNAGATTCAATTTTAAAGTGATTTAGGAAGATGGATGAGGACGTCACACTAACGTTGTATTCCTAAACTAAGGATGAGGTATACGATATTCGTTTTCAGCGCTTGTACTGAACATTGAATCGTCCATTGCGAGTACAATTGTCAAAGTTGCNGTTCTACCTGTCCTATTTGTGCTACTAATATATCTAATTAGCCTTTTGTTTACACTAACCAAGATGTACAAAAGCGCTTGCACCAAGCACTAAGACTAGCAAACATACACTGGCTTCGAGCAAAGATTCAATTTTAAAGTGATTTAGGAAGATGGATGAGGACGTCACACTAACGTTGTATTCCTAAACTAAGGATGATGTATACGATATTCGTTTTCAGCGCTTGTACTGAACATTGAATCGTCCATTGCGAGTACAATTGTCAAAGTTACATGGTCAACAGCAATGCATGTGTTTGTTCACTTTAGAATTTTCCAATGGGCCCAGGTTTTTATAGGTATTTAAGAAATACTTTGACTCACTTTAACATATTCTAGTTGCATCAAAACTAGGTAAGTGGGAGTGTACAAATTTCGCAAAGCATTTACTTACATAAACAGTGTTCTTACCTCAATTCCTATCAACGTTGTTTTTGATAATGCTATTGGCAGAAAAGCAGTCTAGTGTTGGAACACAAGAAAGTTGTTACTACACATATCGCATCCGCACTTTACCCATTTTCCCTCTACATCTGCATCACTCCGTAAGAGAGAGATTTTCAAGACACGGGTCACCAGCCAGGTCTCCGTATATTCAGCATCGAGACACGAAAAGTTTAATGCATTTTTTAAAACCATAAAACTACTCTTTGAAATACCACTGGCTGCGATATTCATGTTAGACCTCACTGCAATGTTCCTCCAAGCATTTTAAGCTGTTGATTTATGTCGAGAAATGTTAATTTGTATGTGTTGCAAAGCAGGTCTACAAGTTTCATAAATAAAGAAAACCGTGAAAAAAAACGGCAGATATGTTTTTTTTTTCATTTATTTAAAGATATTTTTATTTAATTTAATTTTAATAACTTTTAAGTTGCTTCCGAGATCAAAAAATACATAAAATATTTCCTTCTGTTTGACAATTATAAAATGTATACAAATTATTTGTATGCGTGGTTTTGTATGTACATTGAGGTAGCAATCATATTTAAAGCATCATTTTTTATCTCTGCAGGTGGGTTGGTTTTTATAAAATGATTGAAGTAAAAAAGTAAATCTGTGATTCATGTGTGAAACTGTGGAATAACTATACACAAAGAAAATAATTTCTGGGGACTGCATTATATGAATGTTTGTGCTCTACAAAGCCTCAAATGTCTCTGCCACACTTTTCTGACTAGCCTTCAAGAGAGCTAGGCCTGAAGTATATACTCATCAGTTAGGAGGTTATGGAATTTAGTTCCATCTTGGCGATGGGTGTAGGTGATGTACTTTGTCTTTGCATTAGTAAATTTAGTCAATTGCCAGGAGTTTATCTGAATAAGAAAAGAGCAAAAGTGAATAAAATCATAATATTCATCGGAAGGTCGGATCTTCGATNTGTAGGTGATGTACTTCGTCTTTGCATTAGTAAATTTAGTCAATTGCCAGGAGTTTATCTGAATAAGAAAAGAGCAGAAGTGAATAAAATCATAATATTCATCTGAAGGTCGGATCTTCGGTGAACGTTATTACAAAGACAATTAATTTAATTAACTTATCAGTTTTTTAAAAGGGCCTCGGAAATCCAGCTGGGAAAGTTTCGACATCAGTTGTAACATATGGGAAATTGATCCTGTGTGTGACGAGATTTAAATTCACCTCAACCAAAGAATAAGGAGCAGTAGACTATAGTTCATTCATGGTTTCTTCAGATGTTTTGAAACAAACCTTTGCCAAATCACCCTAGGAGTAATATGTTAACCTGTTTTTTTAATAGCTTGTATGCCACACGTATATAACACTGATTAACTTTAAAAAGTATTATATTTTTGAATAAATGAAACTTTAACTAAGTATTTTTTATAACTAATAATATTTATTTCATATTCAATATGAATTAAAAACAGTGAGAGCAGCGATGTTTTGGCAACGGCTAGTAAGAAATAGTTCACAGTTAAAATATTGTTTTAACCAAGTTTTTTGGTTTGCTACTAGTAAATTAAACGTTGCCTATTGAAATGTTTAAATTTTTACATAGCACAGATGGTAACATATTTTATTGTTACATTTAAAAACATCAGCGCACAATACAGTGCGTAGGCTATAGTGACATGGTGTTTTTTTTCGACCGAGGAAGAGACATCGATAGGCTGATGGTGAAGCGGAGCTTGGTACTCTCTCTCTTTCTCTCTCTTTCTCTCTCTCTCGCTCTCTCGCTCTCTCTCGCTGTCTCTCGCTGTCTCTGGAAGTTTCACACCGCTAGTAGTAGCAGGAAAATTATACATGTTTTAAATTTTAGCATATTACATACTTATTACAGCAAAAATAATGATTTTTGAATCTTTAATTTACAACTGAAAATGAAATTTAATGTTTGAATAATAATTATAATATATTTAGATATGGTGGCGGGAGGGTTACAAATCCGAAGTTGGCAGAAGTGTCGTGACCGCTGCATATAAAAGAGGTGTGGCTGCATCGTGTTCGTTAGGCTGGCCTGGCGTGTGTGTGATTGAAAATATTGCACGTGCGAAATTTATACGTTTTAACCAAGAACTGTTGTTATTACGAAGTTAATTCTTTTTATAGTCACGTATGTTTATTTATGACAACATTGTAACATTGCCCTAGGAGTTTGAAACACAGTTGTGTAATGTGCTTACGTTTCTGTGATTCAAATGTTTGCCACAATCCCAACAAATTTGTAAGCCCAGTCAAAAACATTTTAAATAACTAATTAAATAAACCTAGTAAAACTAATTATCTATGCAAAGAAATATGAGTGGAATAAAAGTCACGGTAGGCCTATTTGTAGGCATGTTCACCACGATATTTTAAGTTTGTTGGTGCTACGTACAACAAATTAAGCGACACGAGTAACGTGTTTGAATTTACTGTCTTTTTCGTTGGATTGGTTGCTCCATTTTAATTTTTATTCCAACTATGGCCGTACTTTTAACGAAATAACCCAACACAACAAGAGATAAGTACTACAGTTCTTTTCCCTACAGTTGTTATAGGGTTAAGCACAGTTGCGGCGAAATGTTAACGTGTAAAATNTGAACGTTATTACAAAGACAATTAATTTAATTAACTTATCAGTTTTTTAAAAGGGCCTCGGAAATCCAGCTGGGAAAGTTTCGACATCAGTTGTAACATATGGGAAATTGATCCTGTGTGTGACGAGATTTAAATTCACCTCAACCAAAGAATAAGGAGCAGTAGACTATAGTTCATTCATGGTTTCTTCAGATGTTTTGAAACAAACCTTTGCCAAATCACCCTAGGAGTAATATGTTAACCTGTTTTTTTAATAGCTTGTATGCCACACGTATATAACACTGATTAACTTTAAAAAGTATTATATTTTTGAATAAATGAAACTTTAACTAAGTATTTTTTATAACTAATAATATTTATTTCATATTCAATATGAATTAAAAACAGTGAGAGCAGCGATGTTTTGGCAACGGCTAGTAAGAAATAGTTCACAGTTAAAATATTGTTTTAACCAAGTTTTTTGGTTTGCTACTAGTAAATTAAACGTTGCCTATTGAAATGTTTAAATTTTTACATAGCACAGATGGTAACATATTTTATTGTTACATTTAAAAACATCAGCGCACAATACAGTGCGTAGGCTATAGTGACATGGTGTTTTTTTTCGACCGAGGAAGAGACATCGATAGGCTGATGGTGAAGCGGAGCTTGGTACTCTCTCTCTTTCTCTCTCTTTCTCTCTCTCTCTTTCTCTCTCTTTCTCTCTCTCTCTCGCTCTCTCGCTCTCTCTCGCTGTCTCTGGAAGTTTCACACCGCTAGTAGTAGCAGGAAAATTATACATGTTTTCAATTTTAGCATATTACATACTTATTACAGCAAAAATAATGATTTTTGAATCTTTAATTTACAACTGAAAATGAAATTTAATGTTTGAATAATAATTATAATATATTTAGATATGGTGGCGGGAGGGTTACAAATCCGNAACTGAAAATGAAATTTAATGTTTGAATAATAATTATAATATATTTAGATATGGTGGCGGGAGGGTTACAAATCCGAAGTTGGCAGAAGTGTCGTGACCGCTGCATATAAAAGAGGTGTGGCTGCATCGTGTTCGTTAGGCTGGCCTGGCGTGTGTGTGATTGAAAATATTGCACGTGCGAAATTTATACGTTTTAACCAAGAACTGTTGTTATTACGAAGTTAATTANGTGTGTGATTGAAAATATTGCACGTGCGAAATTTATACGTTTTAACCAAGAACTGTTGTTATTACGAAGTTAATTATTTTTATAGTCACGTATGTTTATTTATGACAACATTGTAACATTGCCCTAGGAGTTTGAAACACAGTTGTGTAATGTGCTTACGTTTCTGTGATTCAANATGTTTATTTATGACAACATTGTAACATTGCCCTAGGAGTTTGAAACACAGTTGTGTAATGTGCTTACGTTTCTGTGATTCAAATGTTTGCCACAATCCCAACAAATTTGTAAGCCCAGTCAAAAACATTTTAAATAACTAATTAAATAAACCTAGTAAAACTAATTATCTATGCAAAGAAATATGAGTGGAATAAAAGTCACGGTAGGCCTATTTGTAGGCATGTTCACCACCATATTTTAAGTTTGTTGGTGCTACGTACAACAAATTAAGCGACACGAGTAACGTGTTTGAATTTACTGTCTTTTTCGTTGGATTGGTTGCTCCATTTTAATTTTTATTCCTACTATGGCCGTACTTTTAACGAAATAACCCAACACAACAAGATATAAGTACTACAGTTCTTTTCCCTACAGTTGTTATAGGGTTAAGCACAGTTGCGGCGAAATGTTAACGTGTAAAATNATAAGTACTACAGTTCTTTTCCCTACAGTTGTTATAGGGTTAAGCACAGTTGCGGCGAAATGTTAACGTGTAAAATTTGCTATATCGTGTATAACAAATATGTTAACAATGTAAAATAATAACTGTAAGAACTGTCGTCAATACAGACATTGTCAAAACGTCATACAGTTTACGTTAGTATGGTTATAGGCCTAAATTGTGAATAATCGTTCTAAATGGTTTTTGAAATATGACGGAATTATTTGAACATCTATAACATGGAAAACAAAGAATTCGGCAGTTCAAACGTAAAAGTCACATGCCAGTGTTTATGTTTACGTGTAGCGAAAGGACACGTAATCGGTAACTCAAAAGTAGAAATTTAGCAGTGCTTCAGAAATGTGTAAAGTAACCGTGAATGGACTATACCACTATAACCATACTAATGTTATATATTTGAAACTCGAGTCAATAAAATTATATTGTTGAAAACTACTCGTAACATTATTAGTATTTACAAATTGGATGCTGTCTTATCACAAAGAAGACCGTGTTGTAAAATTATTCATCAAGTCGCATTCTCTCAACAGGCCAAAGATCGTTGCGGTTTGCAGGTTAACATAAGCATACGTAAGTAATTAAGGTAAAATACACCATCTGCCCAAAAGTATACCAACACCCCTTTACTCCTAGTGAACTCGCCCGGTAGGACGCTATAATACTCGAAAGAACAGGCGCATAACTCCGACCTAAGGCGTATAGGGCTTGCACTGAGATGCATTCGATTCACCAACCGAACCTAGTTACTAAGATATGCATGCCCGAGGGCCCACAGAACTGTGAAGGAGTGCACGATGGCGTAGCGGGATTCGGGAACTCTCCATTTAATAAAAGATATCTTCAGCACCACACAAGTATTTGCTGCAATTAGGAGACAACGTTCGAAATGTGTATGATTTCAGGGGCTCATTAATTCAATAATTCCGTTAGATTTCTAAGCAGTTAAAAGTATCTCCGTCCACAATTAGCGATGTAGTTGTCAAGTGGAAACATGGAATCGTTGGCCCTAAGCATCGCTTAATGTCCGAGGTAGTTTAGTGTGTAAACAACACCAGCATTTAATTTAAAAACAATGGAAGAAGGTCTTGTGAAGTAATGAGTCTCAGTGTACATGATCTGGCACTCAGATGGACGTGTGTGGACCTGGCATATGCCTTGCAAACGTTATTTACCCGCATGTGTTTTGTTAGTGGTGAAATTTGGAGGCCTAGTATGATCGTCGGGGGCTATTTATCTTGGTTTGGTATAAGTCATTATTTTTAATTGCTGGCGTCATACGAGATATTTACGTAAATAACATGCTTCCCATACTATGGCAACAGTTCCAAACTGCCCCTTTCCTCTATCGGCACAATAATTGTCCTGTGCATAAAACACGATCAACTGAATCGTGGTTTTAATATAATCAGACTGTACTGGTTAATTGGCCTGCTCAAACTCCAACTTGAACACAAAATAACATTTTTTAAAGGTCGAGTCTCAACAGTAACCACACGATAGCTCAAATAACTTGCTGGAAGCCAACGAACTGTAATATAAGTGCAAATCAGTTCTGCAAGCTTTTTTTTTTTTAGCTGAGCCATATATCTGCTTCTGATTTATTGCCTCTTAATCTTTGATTCGCCAGAGCTTAGTGAGTGATTGGTACTATTTACGACACTCGTAAATCAAGAGCTTTGAATGGAGCGAAATGCCGCGTGGGAGTTGTACAGATACGTTCTTAATCTCATTCACGAGTGCGCCCTGAAAAAAAAAACTTCCTTTACACTAACAAATACTGAACGTGTCCCCGTAATTTATTAATTTATTTTAGATACAAACTACCCTATAGAGTAGTTTGTCACGAAATAAATGTATGTGATGTAGATAATAATACGTCACAAATAAACTATGCAAACCATTTACAAAAAAATAGATAATGTAATCTGGAAAGTATTTTCTTGGCGTATTTCTATATATTGCTAAGCAAAACTTTTCTAATATACAGGTGTTCCGCGATGAAACCGACAAACTATGCCAGTGTGTTCTAGATCCCATTAACGACAGACGAAGGCATATACTCACGTAGTCTGTGCAGCCCCGTTTCAGAGTGACAGTGACGGAAGTGCAATCAATACAACACGTGAAATTACTTTCTGTATTGAATGCGTGGTGCGGATTATCTGGCAATCATCTCATTGGGTCATATTTCATACAGCGCAGTATCAATGCTAATTACCAGGCACTCTCTAGAACCCACCGTATCGCTGTTATTGGTAGACGTGTTGTTAGCAGTGCGACGTGACATGTGGTTGCAGCAGGATGTGGCACCACCACACTTCGGCAGGACTGTGACTGCGTCCTTGAACGCAGAGTATCCGCGCAGGTGGATAGGAAGAGGTGGCCCAGTTCCATGGCCGCCACGGTCTCCTGACCTCTCCTCATGGCACTTTTTCTTATGTGGCTGCCCGAAGAGTAGGGTTTGCAGCTTACGGAAACAAGACGCACGAAGTCAGTTGATACGGGCGATCGCTGACGCCGCCACTCAACTACGAAATGAACCTGCAGACATGCAGTGGCAGAACGCCATGGTGCGGCATGTCGCAGCCTACTTACGCCATATGTTTGTGAGACCCCTCCAGCATGTAATCTATGTCAATAAAGATATTCATTAATTACACTTGTTGTGTTTATTGCATTTCCGTCACTATACCTCTGAAACGGGGCTGCTAGCCTACATGTGTATATGCCATTTTTTGGTTGCTAATTATCTTAAGAACACGCTATCGAAGATTGTCGGTTTCGTCGTGGAACATTGTGTGTATGGCAACCGTCGGGCCGGGATTATAAATCATGTGTATCGGGGTAAGTTTCATGATGACAGTTACGTAAATAATATTTTGAGACACTATCACCATCACCAAGAACAACGTCTTGAGAGATGCAAGATAGTATATTCAAAATGTCTGTCTCAAGAATAATCCAAGTGTGCCGATATTAATAATATAATCAGTATTGCGGCAATCAGACCAGAGTGATTGAACCTTGTACTGAAGTATAAGAGTGTTAATACACGTACGCATAGCGCCGGGCAGGAAAGGCAAAACATTCGCAAATAGCCTTTCTTCCTCTTTGCCCCTGCAATACGAAATCATGTTGCGACCCTATTCAGTTTGATCTCCGTTTCTCAAATACTGCTGGGAGAACTCTATATATATATATATATATATATATATATATATATATACACACATACATACACATAAGCAGACTAGACAAATAAAGTAGTTTTAGTCACAGTGAAGCTTTATTTTTAATTACGACGAATAATAAATACAGTGTATCTTAGTATTGCAGAATATTTTTATAAACTCATACATCCGCAACTGAAAGTGCGCAGTCGTCTTTACGTTGCCACAGCGAAACTTTTCAATACTAAAGAAAGAGATATCTGCTGTTTGTTGCCTGTCCTGATTGACGTTCTGTCATGTTGAGTGAAACTGGGTCTCTGAGGTGCGTGTCACTTCTGTGAATTTAAGTTTTTTGATTGTGTAGTTTCTATACACTGATGTTAGTAATACTTTGCAGATTTATATTCTATATTGTTCTCAATATCTAATTTAAACCATAGCCTCAATACAGTGAAAGAAAGACTTGAAATCAATATCAACATCCCAATTAGTTTCTTTCAAAATCTTTCGTTCACTAACAGGAAAATGTGCTACTAATAATTAATACAAATAATGGAAAGCTTTCAAAGGAAACAGTTATACAAATACAAAAAGTAAAACAATATATTTTATTGAACAACAAAGTGAAACATAACATAATCGCTGCTTTTCGACATAAGAGTACTGCTCCTATTCTCACTTCTGTGTATACGGCATGTTACGGTAGAGGGATAGGAGCCATATTGAATTCGCCAGTTTTTGAACCATAAGGTGTACGTAATGTTTAGTATCAAAATTTTTGCCCTGTTGGATTAGAGTATATGACTCCGTCGATTTTCTGGAATCAGTAATGAAGTACTGACTGACTAACCGAGTAAGATTTGCACAGCTATGCAAGATTCGCTTCATTATCTGTTAACAGCGTAGACATTACAATATTTTACACGCTCGAGCCGGCGTCAAGTGTTTAAAGTCCGCTATATCAGTGAAATGACATTTACCCTCTTACTGGACTGCGCGTTACTAGGTTACGCCATTTTGCAGTGCTTGTTAATGACCCGGAGACAACCGTGTAAAATACGCTCTAGTCCAATTAAGACAGTAACGTGCTTTAATTTCAACATGTGCTTTAATTTCAACATGTGCTTTAATTTCAACATGTGCTTTAATTTCAACATGTGCTTTAATTTCAACATGTGCTTTAATTTCAACATGTGCTTTAATTTCAACATGTGCTTTAATTTCAACATGTGCTTTAATTTCAACATGTGCTTTAATTTCAACATGTGCTTTAATTTCAACATGTGCTTTAATTTCAACATGTGCTTTAATTTCAACATGTGCTTTAATTTCAACATGTGCTTTAATTTCAACATGTGCTTTAATTTCAACATGTGCTTTAATTTCAACTCGCAGATAAATAACAAAGCTAATGTTGCACGTTTAGAATTATTAACTACTTTATACGAATCATCGCCAATAAAATAGTAGTACCAACAGTATAACATTGACGGTTTCTGGAAATTAATAAAATGTTTCATACAACAACTTATAAAAATTTTTCAAAAACGTGTGACAAAAACAGACGCATCCAAAACGGCAACTCTCTCTTCTCGTTGGTGTGTGAATGTAATGCGAGTCATGCTGAAGTTGTTTCTCAGGCGAGTGGAGATCTTCAAGCTCGGATCCACGGCGGCTTTAAGGCAAACAGTGAAGGACCGGTTCTCCAGCTCGTGGAGACAGCTGGAATGGCCGATTCCAGGTCAACCTGGAGAGGAGAGAAAGNTATCGCCAATAAAATAGTAGTACCAACAGTATAACATTGACGGTTTCTGGAAATTAATAAAATATTTCATACAACAACTTATAAATTTTTTTTCAAAAACGTGTGACAAAAACAAACGCATCCAAAACGGCAACTCTCTCTTCTCGTTGGTGTGTGAGTGTAATGCGAGTCATGCTGAAGTTGTTTCTCAGGCGAGTGGAGATCTTCATGCTCGGATCCACGGCGGCTTTAAGGCAAGCAGTGAAGGACCGGTTCTCCAGCTCGTGGAGACAGCTGGAATGGCCGATTCCAGGTCAACCTGGAGAAGAGAGAAAGCAGCGTTAGTACCGCCCTCGAGAGGCTGCAGAAAAAAAAAGCACTGCTATGCGCTTCAGGCACTGTAGCGTCTTCGTGACTAGTTAGCGGTACAGCAAACACTTAAAAGCGTTGGCCACGAAAGAAACTCCTTATTTTTTATTTTTACCACATAATGTTCAACTTGTAGACATTATACCGTACTACTTTTTCCTCAGACAAAATTTTTTTAGCTTGCATAGTTTTTGCAAAATGACGTGTCAGAGTAAAAACTCCACTAGTTTTGTAATGTACAAATAAAATAAAACCGAACTATTTGCAGTAAATTTAACAAGGGCAATTTAAATTACTTGTATTCATTCATTTTAAGGTATGCTCCGTAAAAGTTATTTTAACAAAAATTGAGGAGCAGCTGAAAATAAAAAATATGCAAAAATTTTCTTATTATCAGCAAATTTTTGTAACTGCAAAAATATTCGCTTGTGCGATTTCCGGACGTCTTAAAGTAACTCTTGGCATATTCTCTCAGTGTGAATTATCTAATTTATGTATGTAGGTTAGTTTCTACTATTTGTACATTTATAAAATAGTAGAATTGTGATTTTGACATGTATGTATGCAAGAACTATGAGATCAATTTTTTTTGTAGGAAAGAGTAATTAATAGTTATGTCTAAAACTTGAACAGAATGTAGTACAAATATAAAATAACAATTTTTTTCGTGGCCAACGCTCTTAAGTCAACGCTCAGAACTCGGTCTTGTGACTGCACATATTTTCACGTGCATATTTACTGGCATACAAAGGGTTAAGGTGGGTTCACAATCAAAATACGTAAGCACAGAGCATGGAACATAATAGTTGAAAATTTATACGACCAGATTTCTTGGGCGAAGTTGATTCACAACTGAATACTTATGTATTATTTATAGCCAATGAAATTTTGCGACGTGCCTGACGCCAGTTGATAGTGTTAATAAATAACCAAATTTCGTAACAGATTGTGACATTGTATGGAAAATGGACAGCAATAAAATATATTTTAAATTTTAATTTTTCTTTAAAATGTTTGTTTTTGTGATCGTCAAGATGTATAGGTATACATATTATTTTCTCTAAGTTTATATCTTGCAACAATTTTTAGTTTCTGCAGCATAACTGTCCCTCCATTGAATGACCGATGCCCCATGCTCCCGCACAATAAATGAAATATAAATATTTCCATTATGTACTACGTCAGGAACTCCCATGCACACGACCTGTTATGCGTAATTGGAATCAATAAGTCAGAAAACATGGCGGTCAGTTTTTGTGCACACGAACTATGCACTGTGGTTACCGTTATGCTTTAAATTGTGAATCAAGCTTTATACTGAACGGCAGCTGTAAACGTTGCGAGACCATTTTTTAAGGCACAAGGAGAGTTGCTTACAATGGAGCGTTGTACTGGACTATTACATTTGGAATTAGTTGTTTCGTCTCAAGTTGTTTCTGATTATTTTGAAGTGAAGGGATTTAAAATATCGACTTTCTAGAACGCGTACCTTCCCGTAATCGTTCTAATTTTGCAAAAGGAACCATCGTAATTTATTTTTTGTATTTAGACTTTACAATAATTTTGCATGCTTAAAACTTTCCAACTCCTCGTGACACATAGAAATACTGACTGACATTAGTATTCATCACCAGCATCTCTTCCTGAAGAATTGTTATGGGCTGAAGTGTGTCAATTTCCTCTATAATCTTCCTCCTCAGCTCTCACCCAACAGCCGTACCTTGTCAAGCCAAGCAGAAGAGGTTTCCATTCCTGTTGAAGCTCTCCAGATATTGTCGTTTATTCCTGGCGTTCTGTTTGTTACTACTTATAATGTCTAATCCCCTTTCCGGTGGCCTTCATGGCTAAGGTCGTTGAGGAATTACCTTCGGATAGTCCGCGTTCGAATCCTGAAGCTGTGGGTGTGTGTTGCCTATGTAGAGTTAGTTTACGGCTGGTTCGTTAGTAACAAAGGTTTATTATTTTTTATTATAGTGTATCTTTACGCCTTGTGTGAAAACTAACATTTAAACTAACTTATTTACAGTCGTACAGGCACTTATGTGTTACTCATTATTCAATTCCCACTCAGCTATCTACAATTGCCACTTTTTTCGAACTATGTAAAAATATGAGGCAGGCAAATTTTTGTCTTCTGCGGAACATTGACTCAGTCATCTCCATTATAACCGTCAAAACTCACATGGTCAATAGTGATGCATGTGTTGGTTTGAGTTTCAATTTTAAGGAAACCTGCCCTTTTATACGAATAAAGTATTTTTACTGACTTCAGTATATTATAGTTACATTAAATCTAAATCAGAGGAAGTATAAACCGTTTCGCAGTACTTAATTACATGAACAGTATTGAAACATTCCAATGTTGGGACACAGAGAGTGGTTATGCGCAACTGACTTACGCACTCTACCCCCATATTCTCTAACGTTTTGAACAGAGTACTTTCTATAAAATGCCCCAGTATTACTGTTAACGAGTGCGTCATTGTTTACAATTAAATAAGTTATATGCAGAAACGATCAAGAATAAATTTTTTTTCAAAGTTGATTTCAAAACTGCTTATCCAAAAACGCGGACCAGCTCTTGCGTGTGAATCGACGAACGACAAGCGTTTCGGGGAAAGCAGAGAAATGAGAGAAATGAGTAATCAACATTTAAAAAAAATGTTTATACAGCCCCGGAATATGTTCTCAAGTGGGATAGTTCTGCACCGGGCAAGGTGACGGAGTGGTAAAACTTGCTACTACTCTCTTCACGGACGAATGTACATGGTGCGTATGCACGAGTTTGAGAGTATACGTTTGTTTGCCCTATATACATGAATTACTTATTTTTCCTTCTATTTGCGAAATTTAATGAATCAAGTGTTAATACTTTTTGTTGTGCCTAGTCTTGTTCTACTTCTGAATCTGAAAATGTCTTAAAAGAAAAACGACTACACTAAATTGCTCAAAAGACTTTTCATAAAAAAATGTTTAACGATAAATGGTTTAGGCGTTGCCTGTGTCCTCCATGACGTAGCCTTGCTTGAGTGTTAAAAAAAAACAGACGAGCTTTAAGACGTGTGCTAGAACGGTCTTAATAACTGTCGCCAGCAGAAACAGGCTGGAGATATTTTCTTGAAAGGCAATTTTTGTTTCGACAGATATTTATTCCAACAACGTTCCTTTTGCATAATATTTTGCCCCGCAGTAAACTTTACATATTTACTGCGTAAAAATGTGTGTTTAAATACGCATCACCCTTGCATAATGTTTTATCTCAGAACTGGTGAAAACACGGTTGGTTATCTAGCGTTGATATTTTCTCAGTTGGCTTCCAAAAACTTTTAGACATCGTCTAACGTATATACAACCAAAGTATTCCAAAACAATAAGAAGAGTTATGGCTAAGACTTCGGTTTCCTTCAATATTCGACTGAGCTTTCTGAAGTACGCTGTTCATTCTGGCACGTGTCACAATAAACAAGAATCGTATATGTTTATAATAAATGAATGATTGGTCATCTGTGCTTGTCTGCATAGATAAAAGGCCAGTAGTACATTCGGTAAATTCCGTCACTGCACAGCGTAAGGTCCCATTTAATGTCGCACTTCAGAAATTAACGTAGAGAAAATGTGGGTCAGAGAACGAATGTCAGGTGCACAGTAACATTGCCAAATCCCAACACTGAACAGTTTTTCTGCCGCTATAACTGTCAAAGTCAAGGTCTTGGATTTTCTGTACTTTTTTTTTTACACAAATACAGTACGAGTTTCGAAATTTTAGCCCACTTCCTGTAATCTAATTTTAATATATCAAAATACATAACAATTATCTAACTCTTCTGTAAACAAAATTACGCCTTTGTTAAAAAACAAAAGTACACATACAGCGTCATTGTTTTATTACGTGATATTGACAGTTCTGCTTTCATCTTGTGTGCAAGTGTTGGGGACAAGTGCAGAAGACTAAAATCTATCTCATATAGTTCAGGCGGATGACAGATGACAGGCGTCTATGAGTTTCACTCCAGAAGCCTGCCACTAGGTGAGTGTTAATCTCAGTAGACATGACAAAAAACATACACACTTTGGGCCGGGGGAGGGGGTAATTACTCGTTAATTTCAACGCTAGCGTGCACCGTCGAGATTCTAGCTCGTAAAAAAATTACACGTGGGCAACGATCCGTGAGCTTTCTCGAGACGCTTCCACTTACTTTCTTCGCCTAGTGAAACTCGCCCATTCTGACGAAGATGACCTGTCCTCAGACTTTCCTACGCCAAGCTGCCAATTAAATTGTTTTGCCTCCCCCCTCCCCGCCACCAATTCACTCTTTTGGTTACGGCTGCGGTGGTCAGACTACTGGCCTTTCACCACAGCGAACCGGGTTTGATTCCCTGTGGGGTACTTATGTGTTTTAGCATGTGGAAAAATCGCAGCCGTAGCCGTTTCTCTAAGAGTTTTCTCTGGGTGCTTCTGTTTCCTACGCCATTGCATTCCGTCACAGCTATGTATCTTCACATCTTCACCCTCACCAGAGATGAAGACCTCAGCTTTTAAGCTATGCCCAAAACTTTCACTTGATCCATCTGTTTCCCGCCCTCCTTCACTCTTTCAGCCGTACTACAGAGCATGACGTTACGTAGGGCTGTTAAAAAAAATAAGGGTACCACTCAATGTACCTGATGACCTACGATTGTTTTTGTGTGACGGGGAAGTGATAGTGTCAAGACTACCACACACGTGGAAAGCAAATTTGATTTTACGTTGAGTTGATAGATTTGAGCGGCTCTTAACATCAATATTGAGAGCCGATGAGGGTGAAATGAGGCGAGAATGGAGTAGCGCCGGAATGCAAGGGCGGGGGAAACGAGGGATCCCAGAGAAAACCCACCGACCAGCGGCATCGTCCGGCACGATTCCCACTTGCGAACATCCGGGAGTGACCCGGCCGGGGATTGAACCCGGTTCGCCTTGGTGTGCTTTTACGTGTCACGGTGCAAATGTCTTGTTTTTATATGTGTTGAGTAAATCACTCCCATAAATGATCAAAAATTGATAACCATACATTACGGGTTTTGAAATAATGATAAAAAGCAATATTATATGTCATCAAAATCTCTCAAACTACCGTTCAGATCGACTTGCGTGGACGAAGTGTCCTTAACGGACTAAAATATTCCGCGATCGGTATGTATGTGTACTATGTCGTTATGTAAGTTTAACCTATAATATACACACATAAAAATAAGCACCACATGTAATTGGTTGCACGTGAAGGATGTTCGCCGGGACAGTCGGCACATTACAAAATACATTCGTCACGTCTGGCTTGATCTGTACAGACAGTATGAATTTCATTCCATACTTTCTCTTGGGCCGTGAGAAAGCTAGCCGCTCAGAAATCCCGGTGGTACAAAACCTTTTTTGAGGTGTGATTTGGGTCATGTTTAATTGAGAACACTTGAGAGCCCTGTTTAGTTTCTTCTTTCAGTCAATTGTGTATCATTCCATAACCACATGTAAAGCTTAGCATTATTATGAACTTATAAACGTCATCAAGTAACAATGTTAAATTGTCAAAATCATTACGTCTATAATTAATTTAAATTTTGTAAAAGAAAATATAATTTTGGGAACTACTAGTTTTGAAAACATCACTTTTAATACTAAGTTACCACATCGTTAAATTTAATGCAATTAAATCCGGGGGTTATCTTTAAAAGTCGATCTGAAAAATGCACAATGAATCACGTACAATCCGTAGTACGTAAGTCTTTCCCCGATTAGTATCCCAGCATACAGCGGAAAAGTTTTAAAGACGTAAATAAAAAATATGTAAGATTTACATATATATGTTAAAACTTTGCCAAAACGTTCCTCACATGTAAAAGGAAGGAAACATGTTACACGTGCATACCTATGTCAATAGATGCTTCATTTTCTTGCTAGAACTAACCTTCCCTAACTCTGTTTAAATTGTATGGCGGGCGGGTAGGGTTGTTGTGTGAAATGCCACGATGGCTGTCATGTGCATAGTACCACTGGAAGAGACGAAGGCGTCAGCAATTTTCTCAGCAATTTTTTTGGAGCTAGTTTCCTGGCCCGATACTAGGTAGTGCTATAATCGTTTTCGTTTTCCGTGCTTCCATCGTGCGGCGAGTTAAGGAACTTACTTATTTTCTTTCCCCTTTCCTGGCATGCAAAAATGACGAATAAGTTTGGTCCTCTTACAAAGAGACCTAACTATGTATGGTGTTACGTTACTGGTTCTAAAAACGCGTAGGGAATCTCTTACGGCTTCGTTCCTTGTACAGGAATATTTACATTCAATGATTAGTACACTGCGCTACAGACCAAAACACTATACTATGGCATTCCACATAAAAATAACCCAGCAGGCGCGCGCCATTCAAGAGTTGTGGAATAGAAACTCTAGCAAGGGTATAAAGAGTTCTCTGTCTCATACGTTCTCTACTGTAAAACAGACAGACCGTTTAACATGTTTTTATCTTCTACAGGTGTGAGTGAAAGTGAAAAAGTTGGACGGCGCCTGGCAGCTGAGGTTTTCAGCGCCGATAACGGTGAAAGAAGTGGAAATGAAGCAATGACGGAATCCAGTGATGGAGGAAACTGGGGTACCTCGAGATACCCCACCAGCCAGCGGCGAACCCACTGACAAGAAATACATCAAACCTTGGCCCCTCTAGGTATGGAGGGGCAGCGGTGGCCGAGCTGTTAGCCTGCTCGCCTCCTACCAAGGTGAGCCGGGCTCAATCTCCGGCCGGGTCACTCCCGGATTTTCACATGTGGGAATCGTGGTAAACGATGCCACTGGTCGGCGGGTTTTCTCGGGGATATCCAGTTTCCCCCACCCCTTCATTCCGGCGCTGTTCCATACCTCATTCACCGTATTTGGCTCTCAAGGCCTCGCTGTTAAGAGCCGCCCAAATCTCTTCACAATTTTTAAATTCAAATAATATAAATAAACTTTATTAACCAATAATTTGAACTAATATTTATTGTATAACCGCGTACGCTGGCACAAACATTTACACTAATATAAAGAATACCCAAATTTAAATTACTTTAATAATTAATATTAAATACTGCAATAAAATATTAAATAAAAATAAAGCAAAAACTCACATGTTTATATTACTTAAAACTAATATAATAGTCAGAATAAAACTGACATATTTAAATCGTTAATTAAAATATAGAACCCTAAACATTTTATTACTTAACTTTAATACAATTAAAATAAACAAAAAATTGAATTAAAATTAATATGTGAGCTGACCTGCGTCTACTGGCGAGCAGAGTCGGGCGGCACGTCCCAGGCGGGCAGCTGCTCGCCTATGACGAACCTGACGAACACGAATATGAGGACGGAGAGCACGATGACGACGACCAGGGGGTTGCCTTCGTTCGCCATGATCCACGGGCCGCAGGACGGTGACTGGCCGCCACCTCCGCCGGAGACGACGACTCTCTCTGCCCGCGCCGCGTCGGGGGGGCCTCTTGACACACATCTCCGGGGAAAACTCCTAGCTTTCACCCACCTCGCCGTGCCCGCACCCGAGATGGCATTTCTTTTTAAAGAGGCCGGTGAAATATGAATTCTGTTGGCTGTGATTTGGGGCGCGATTCTCATTCACTTTCCGTTTATCCGGAGCCGATTTACGTCGTGGAAACAATAAGCCGGGTGGAATTTTCTATGGCACCAAGTGTAGTGGTAACCTGCTTATTAGAATACTGTAAATTCCGCTACATCCAGCTAGCGATGCTCACATAATTAGACTCCAAATGAGCGGAAAAGTAAATGATAATGGTTCCCCTGAGCGCTCAAAATGTCCGTGTCAGGGTCCACGGCGATCCGGGCTCGATCCCCGGCGGGTCCACTCCCGGATCCTCGCATGTGGGAATCGTGCTGGACGATGCCGCTTGCCGGCGGGCTTTCTTGGGGTACTCCCGCNCGCCGTGCTCGCATGGCCGCACCCGAGATGGCATTTCTTTTTAAAGAGGGCGTTGAAATATGAATTCTGTTGGCTGTGATTTGGGGCGCGATTCTCATTCACTTTCCGTTTATCGGGAGCCGATTTACGTCGTGGAAACAATAAGCCGGGTGGAATTTGCTATGGTACCAAGTGTAGAAGTAACCTGCTTATTAGAATACTGTAAATTCCGCTACACCCAGCTAGCGATGCTCACATAATTAGACTCCCGATGAGCGGAAAAGTAAATGATAATGGTGCCCCTGAGCGCTAAAATGTCCGTGTCAGGGTCTTCTTCGTCGCAAGGGGAGGGGGGGCAGCGGTGGCGTAGTGTCCAGGACGCTCGCCTCCCACCACGGCGATCTGAGCCCGGATCCCCGGCGGGTCCACTCCCGGATTTTCGCATGTGGGAATCGTGCTGGACGATGCCGCTTGTCGGTGGGTTTTCTTGTGGATTTCCCGTTTCCCCCGCACGTGCATTCCGGCGGTGCTCCATACTCACCTCGCTTGACCGTCATCGGCTGTAAAGACCTCTGTGTTACTGCCCAGGACTCTGTGTCGTGTAAACGCACACTGANTTATTATTATTATTCGTCGCAAGGACATCAAGCGATCATCGCTCGTAAGCGGTAACAGAACCGCAACAAACTATATTTTTGGATTATCTATGATATTGATCTGTGTTTTTATCTATCTGCTTTTATTAACGTATGTTTTTTTACCGTTTGAGCAGAGATCGTGGTAAGACGTCGCAAGCACCGAACCGTTGCTACAAGACAGTGGTTTCATGTTCCGTTAGCCATTTTGCTTAAGAATAATGAAGCGGAAAACAGGATTTTACACATTCGTGTGTGACGTAATGGTTACGTTTTAGTTGTAACCAGTTAATTTTAGTTTTTTTTTTGTGTGCTAAGTAACTGGATATTGTTTGCACGCGCTTACATTTTGAGTGGGCTGCATGTTCACTGGTTAGTGCAGCAAGAGGACAATCTGTTCTAAGCGTGAGTGAAATTTTCTCCACGGGTTTGGCACAGCAGTGTTAGCAATTTTTTACGTCTGCAAATTTTATATTTTTATCAGACGTCCTTAGTGAAAGATAATTTACTTATGACTTAGCTAGAACGAGGTAACATCCACTGTTTGAGAACGTTACTTGCCAAATATTTTCTGTGAAATGAACTAAATTTAAGTATCATCAAATGTTAAATTAACTTTACGATACAGGCTTATCCAGTTAATTATACGTAATGGACAAGAATTCACATGTACGGCGAAGCTTAGAGCAGCTCGCGGGCAGCAGAGACGTTGTACCGGCTGCGATATCCATCCCTCTCATGCAACATTTGTATGTGACTACGTCAAATATTGCGGGAGACAGGCTCAATACCACATTTCCAGGCTGGTGAATTTGCTGAAGTGGGCCCAATTCATTGGCTGGCCAGCCCCCAAATCTACCATACTTATTTTTATGGAGAAATGTGAAAGCCTTGGTGCACAAAACGCCCGTTTTTCTGTGAAGACGATTCGATCGCACGTGTCGTAGCAGCGTGTGATTCCGTACACGCCATGCCTGACATTTGTGAATATGCCCAGGAGAACGTAGTCCGTCGTTGCAATTTTCGCATTGAAGCTGATGGATGACATTTCGAACAACGTTTGTAAACTCTCTTCTTTGTTGTTAATGAACCAGTTACTACGTCTACGTGTTTTCAGCCTTCTGTCTACTTGCAATCCATTCCTTGTTTGCTACGTACGCCACCTGATGTGAAAGCCACGTGGCTGTATTAGATTCAAAAACACCTTGTTGCCTGCCTACTCTTGTAACTTTGCTCGCATATTTGGAGGAGAAGGGATGGATGGCGACGTCGGGTTCCTTATATCAATCTCTTCCTTCCGCGTCCCACTTTTTGCCCTGTAACTTTGGCTGGCAACACATGTGGTCTACAGTGTATACTATTGTAGCGTAGTACATACATCAATGCTAAATCAAATTAATGTAATTGGCAGGTTTTTCGACAGCCGATGTGTAAAGTCCAAGAAAGGACGAACACAGGCAGCATTTTTTGCCAACTTTGTGAGAAAAAAATATTTTGTCAGTCTGATGCATTACTGCCAAGCTGTTTCTTACGCAGTAAATTTATACATTTCTGCTCTGCGAAAGACGCCGTGGTAAAATATTTGCTCACAAAATTGGCAGAAACTATTATCTAGAATTGCCGTTTCTTAGTTTCTCAGTACTATCTTGTGAAGATCTGCAGACTTGAGTTAACATGTTCAACATTAATTTATGACCCACGCACTATTAAATAGCGGTTTTTTAAAACTCCTCCACTGAGTGGCGATAGCGTAGTCGTAACATACTGGATTCACATTCGAGATGATTCGGGTTATATTGCACGTCCGGTCAACCTGATTTCGATTCTCTTTGGTTCCTAGAAATCACAAAAGGCGAAAGCCGGGATGGTTACTTACTGCAGGCCATGGCCAATCTGATCCCCGATTAGTACTCGCCTCCCACCAAGGCGAGCAAAAACTAGAGATGAGGTAGACTGATTATTCGTCTTCTGCGAATGTACTCAACATTGACCTATCCCAAACCAGCACAACTGTCAAAGTCACATGGTCAACAAAAATGAACGTGCTTGTTTATGCCTCAATTTTCAAAAGACAAGACCTTTTATGTGAATTATCTAATTTTACCAATTTGAATTTAATCTGATTGGACTAAACATTAATTAGAGGAAGTGTAAAACCATCTCAAAGCACTCGCTTCACATCCTATGCCCGTCATTTATGATTTATGATAGTCGTATTGGCAGGCAGAAAAACAGTCCAATGTTGGAACACGGAGACTAGTCCTGCGCAGCCAGCGTGATCGCTCTACCCCATATTCACTCTACGAATGCTTATCGGGTTCCATCCCCAGTGGTGTCATCGAGTGGGGTAGCGCAGTGGTAAACCACTGGCCTCACATTCGGGAGGGCCTAAATTCAAGTCCCGGTCCGGACATACTTATTTCAGTTTTCCCACGGTTTTCCTAAATCACTCCAGGCCATATCCTTTCCATTTCTGAATGTCTGATGTTACCGTACAGAGGCCTTGTCACTGTTCGGAAGCACTCAAAACACATAATAAATAACAATACAAATGTGGGAAACGTGGTGGACGTTGCCGTTGGCCGGCGGGCTTTCTTGGAGCACTCCCGTTTCCTCCACCCTTGCATTCCGCTGCTGCTCCATTTTCGCCTCACTTCACCCTCACCAGTGCTCAAGCCCTCGTTTTTAAGGCTCGGCGTCACCTCTTTTGCAGGCATTTTTCGTTTCCGCGTCATAAATTCGGATTCGTAGTAATCACCGGCAACGTACGATTATAAGAAATTTACATTTAAAGAGTGGTTGAATATTTTTGTGCATAATTTTAATTGCGTGTTATCTGCTTGTTGTAAAATGTCGAGAACATATTTATATATTATTAATCAGTTCTCGACTTTTTAAAAGCATATTACACACAATTAAAATTACGCACAATAATATTAAAAAACTCGTAAAATGTAAATTTCCTATAATCGTACATTGCCGGTGATTACTACGAATCCGAAATTATGACGCGGAAACGAAAAATGCCTGCAAAAGCGATGAAGCCGAGTCTTAAGCGCCGAGCGTAACCACTCAACTCAACTTGCCGATTCTTATTGCCTAAGCAACTGGGTCCGACTCTTACGATCCCGCTGTCAATCCATGGAGATGAAGTGATATGGAAACAGGCAACGGTGGAATGCAGGAGCGTGTGAAACGAGAGTGCCCCGAGAAAACCCGTCGACGGATGGCAGTATCCACTACGTTTATTGTTTGAGAAAATGTGTTGAAGAATCGAACCCGCGTCGCTTTGGCTAGAGACAGGAACGTTAGACACGCGACACCGCAGCTCTTCCTAATTGAAGCTATTTTCCGCGTTTGAGTCCCAGATTCAAGACAGCGATAAGGGCCACACAGGCGCACACTCGTCTCACATGCGCGAAGCACTGAACTGCACGGCTTCTTGTCGTGCTGCGTGAAACTGCGTCACATGATGACCCTAAAGTTTAACTGGTGGAACCTTTGTATAGGATATTCATGGCAAAGTGAGCACACTTGAAAGCCGTCTCATTTGTAATAATAGTTAGTAAATATATTTTATTTTAGCCTTAGACGTTAACTTCCGAATGCGGTAGAATATACACACTGTGTTTATTACTTACATGGCAGTATATATTTAAAATGTGGTTAAGGGATAAAATATGGCCGAAAGGAAAAAGTAACTAGGGCCCCAAAAGTGTTTACTTTACCGTGAACAGTTTATAGAAAAGTTCAATGTCAGAGCCCCATTCAAGTTTCATAAATATTCGCATTGACTAATTTTGTAGAACCTGTGCACTAATTCATTTTTCTTTAACGTTGAAGGATTTTTAAATAACGTATCCAGTATACGTTATGCATTTAAAGTTGTATTCTAAGGTAGCCTGAAGTATATGTGTTTTTTTTCTATGAAAGCGAATTGCGAACTCATATAATAGTTTATGTAGAAATATCGCGTATGTACATATTTCAAACACTGTAACGAAGTACTCACGCCAATCAGGAGGGCGAATTGATACCACTACCTTTATTCCGGAACACTGAATGTACAGTGGACAGAGTGTAGATGTTGGGACAGAGTTTAGATGCCGGGTCAGAGTGTAGGTGTTCGTGTCATTGCCAACTCCCACACTACACTGGCAAACCACGGCATCGCCTACGATATCTTACGGTCTCTCCACCGTCAGACGCCACCCATCTTCAACTGGCTCATACTCGCTATCCAGTTCGAAACTGACATATTTCCATTTACTTTTGTCGTGATTTTCTGTATGCTATACCTTCTCTGTAAGAAGCGCCGGTTAGCTGTGGTACACTTTGGTATGTTGGCAGGTAATTTTTTGTGGGAAGATATCTTGCCATTGTTTGTACTTACACTCTAAAGCAGTGGTTCCCAACCTTTTATGAGGTGTCGCCCCTTAGTGGAAGACAACTCACCCCTGTCGCCCCCCTTCTCTTAATACGGTATACCCTNATCGCCCCCCTTAGAACCCAAATCGCCCACCGGGGGGCGATCGCCCCCAGGTTGGGAACCACTGCTCTAAAGCAATCCAACTAAAACTTCAAAACAGCAAACAGTCCGCGGCTTTCCCAGGATTCGAACCTGGGCACAGTGTAGTAGTTAGACAATGCACTAACTTTATCACGTAGTAAATAAAGAAATTAAAACAAATTTCTGCTCAAAATACAAAATTACCGTCTTAAATTCGTATTTCTCCGTCATCTTCTTCAATGCATTGACGCCCCACGTCTGTTTCAGGCTGGACATTAGGGACTTCTCCTGTTGGCCCTGCAATACATGCATTAAAACAAGCAAGTTCTTCGAGCTTATCCCAGTCATCATCAAATTGCTTAGAAAGCAGTTGATTTGCATCCTTCTTTGTATTCATGTTTGGTGCATGATGCACAATCTGTAGATCGTCTATGACCATTGAAAATTCATTTAATTTTTTAATAACCTCTGGTATACCTCTTCATCCTCGAATCTGTAATATTGGAAACTTTTTTCAGTTCACCTACTAGGCTTGCCGTTGCTTCCGCTGATTTTACATATTTCTATTCGTTTCACACACTGAATGCCATCTAGCTTCTTGATGGCGTCTTACAAACGTTTAGTGTTTTTCACTTTCCAATCCTGACCCTGATCTTTGACTTCTGCATCTTTTCTGATAATCTCACGATACTATACTCGTTGCTTAATTACTGGTTGCAGTCTGATGTATTTTACAATACGGCCAAATATTCAGCGGACAAGAAACTGTGTCCACGGACAGGGAAGAAGAGACGTACATATCTCCGTAATATGATTCGGCGACTTCGAAAACAACCACTGCATTTAAGTATGAAGGACGTGTCCGATTTTATTTTGTCAGCCACATCCATCAGAAAACAGTTCTGTTTGAGGCTACGTTGCGATTTGCACCACGGGAGCGGTGTCGATTGAACAAGCGATTTCATGAACGTTCGATTATTCAGATGTGGAAATGCGACTTTTTAAAGAGTATTAACTACAATGTACTTAACACAGTAATAGGAAATAAAGCATTCTGTTGTGGACCGTGAATATTAGTATAGGAATCGAGGCCGTTTGAGTACGCTAGGGGGCATCAGCAGTCGTAGTGCCATTTGATTAACATGTAAACAGGCTCGGGAGAGGCAAACTAATTGGAGGCACCCTTTTAACATGATAAACTGTTCTCCTTTGTTAGAGACCCGTCGAAGGCAATTAACGCGTAATTAGGGGTAATTATAATTAGGAGTAATTAAAGCGTAATGAGCAATTGGGTAAAGAATAATTGCATAACGAATAAGTATACATATGTGCCGAGATTAAGTACATCAACCGAGTGAGTAATTACACAGAAAGTACACATGTTTACCCATCGGCTGCCGAAACACAACTGACTAGGTTGATGAGGGGAGGTGAGGTACTCCTTGGTTCGACACCAGTAGAGGGTAATTACGTATAATTAAAGCATAATGAAAAATTGTGTATTCAGTAATTGCGTAATGAATAAGTATACATACCGATAATAATTACAAACAGAGAGTAATAAATCTACTGAGACTTAGTACATGTACCGAGAGAGTAATTACACACTAAGTACACATCCTACCCTGACCACTGGTCACTCGCAACTGAGGTGTAAATCGCCAATATGTGTGTGTTATACGTACGCCATCTTTAATTCCCGCCATAAAACTACCATTCATACCAGCTAGAGTGTAACATCAAGGAGATAGAGCCAAAAACACCTTAAACCTTCATATAAGCATAGTCGGAAAAAATTTCTGATCCGTTTAATATATAGACACCAAAATCCAAACATAAGCCTCAACCCTGATGACGAATGGAGTGGTATAGTCAATAACACCTTAAATCCTCTTATAAGCATAGTTGCCCATCATTTACAAACGGTTTAAGATACAGACACCAAATTCATAACATAGACATCATCCCAACAACAAACAGGGCCGCAGGGTAAAGAACGCCTTAAGCCCCCTTATAAGCATAGTTGGCCACCATTTCCCATCCACCGAAGCTATAATCACCAATCCATAACATAGACATTACCCCCCACAACAAACAGAACCACAGGTTCAAACACACCCTAAAACCTTTCATAAGCATAGTTGGCCGCCATTTACCATCCACTGAAGCTATATTCACCAAATTCATATCATAGACTTCACCCCTAATGACCAACATGCCCACAAGGTCAAGTACATCTCAATCCCACTTATAAAAAAAAGTTGCCCATCATTTATCATTCACTGACGCTATACTCGCCAAATCCATAGCATAGGCATCACCCCCGGCAACGAACAGGGCGGAGGGGCAATTACGACTGCATAGTAAGCCACCGTCACCTATCCACCAAAGCTTTAGCCACCATATCATAGGCATTGCCTCGATGATGAGTAGCATGACAAGGTCAATTACACATTAAACCCATATTATGAGTATAGTTTACCAAAACATCCCAACCTCTGAAGCTAGTCACCAAACATTTACTCCATTTTAATATTTGTAAGCGATGCACAACTTATAATGACATGTTTGGAGAGACACACTAGTAATATGGGTTCGCAAAGGTATTTTTTATGTATAAGTCTGCTAGTTGCAGTGTTAAGTGTGTAAAATATATGTGTGTATAAGTGTGTTTGCATGCGAGCGAGACCGCATTTTGCTCTAAAGATCGTTGAAGCTGCGAGACCCACCTAACTAAGGAACACCCATCACGGAGGGTGTAGGTAGAGAGACCATACACTTCCAAACTCAACCGATAAACAGCACCACGATCTCCCGAAGGGTTTCACTACAGAACGATCCTCCATCAAGAACACCTCACATCGGGCGCGCATATCCATTCGGCAAGACCCAAACGCCCATGCATCCCCATTTCAATAAAAGTTAGCATACTGCTATTATTAAAAGTAAGTAATAACAAAAGTTCTTTATATGCCGTACCCCTCTTCAAACTAAACGGAACATTACTTTACATACCAAATAATAAAAAAACCTTATTAACCACATAAATACCTCTATTACATCATGCAGGCACTAGGGCGAGGACCAGTGGACTGGCGAGCATATTGTATCTGTGAACCATCCTTTTCCNGCATATTGTATCTGTGCATCATCCTATTTCCGTCCAACCATAAAATGTCTTGAAATCAACTAGATCACGGGTCGCAGGTGTATGACCAGAGGATTGGTGGACATATCGGTTCTGGTAAACATATAGAACATAGGTCTCAGGTTTGGACCAGTACTAAATATCTTGACACATTAGCATTGTATTATTTTACGCATTCGGAGAAGGTGTGCATGCGTTCGTACTCAACATAGCCGATTCCACATCTTCAGTGGTTTATATCACCTTCAAGCACACATGAACTTACACACTTGGACCGCTACCGAGACTAACTCCCACCGATACCGAATCCTGCCGAGACTAACTATTCACACTATATAAATTCGCAAATAAGTTAAAACTGAAATATTTAATTATGATGGGGAAAATAAATCATGGTGACGAAAAACAAACCTACACTGATTGCTATACCACACGAAATAATTTCTCCTGATCGTGTTACACTACACGTCGCAAGTTGTCCAAAATGTCTGATATATACGGAAAAAGTAAATCAAATCATATACACGTTACCTTATTCTCCTGCGAAGCGGCTCTAAAGACTTCGTTGTTAAAAGCCATCCATATGTTGGCTAAGAGAATAATCAATTCTTGTTTGGAATGAATAATTACTTGCCTGTAATCCTCTGGAAAACCTAACACCATGACTTACCCATTTTCGATTTATAAAAGCAGTTTCTATCATCACAAATAACCCAGAACTTCTTTCTCCTCCCAAGAGGGCATAGTGAAAATCATGAAACGACATTCTAGCACTCAAAAACCTATCAGCTATGGGAAGCTTTAATCATATGCAACACTCCACAAATATACCGTGATTGTATACCTGCCTAAAGAATTCCTTCTCGAGTATGCACATCACGAAATACAATCTGTCTACAAACACCCACATGCCTATCCGCAACAGAACGAAGAGATTTCTGGCTGTCTCTAGAGGCTAGAGAGATTCCACGGAATTACTTCTAGAACAAACAAAACACATCCTAGGAGCTGGTTTAAGACACATCGGGAGAGTGCTGCAGCAAAAGAAAAAATGCAAGGCACCTCCAACACTAAAAGATGTGCCATTGTAAAGAAGAACGGTTGCCTGATGAACGACATCGCGGGTTAGAAAGCTACAGGGTTAATTAGGTCTCGTATAAAAATCCATCAACCATGCTGTTTTGCAGATACATAGCAGTAAACATCTACTGAGACACTCGAGATGGTCAACATAAACTGCTTGTTGTATAGTGTTAATACTTACAATATAAACACGCGTTATGTAAGAAGGTTTTCACTTCGTTGATGGATGTGGTGGAAGGCAGATCCTCATTTTATTCATCTACTGTGTAAGCTGTTATAATATGAATAAGGAATCTGTGGGTAAGGGCATGTCGACATCAGCAATGGTGCTGCGAAAGCCCGTGGACTCAGAGGACTCAGGGAGTCGAAGTTACGCAGCAGTAGCGACCGACTGCAAATATGGTGGCAAGACATTCACGGATAGATCTAACACCAGGCGACGTGACGCTAGTAACTGCTTATGCAGCACCTCATACAAAATAGATCCATGTGATAACTGTGGTGTGGTAAATACGAATAGTAGTGGATGGAATGCTCACAGCAGGATTTGTTCTAAAATAAACATCAACCTAAGTTGTTTGCCGAATGAGGACTGGGTTAGAGTGTGTAACAATTATTATACTGCATTTTTTGTGTTGTGTCAAGTGTGTAAAATATAGCTAAAGTGTATACAGTACTTCTACGCTATTAAATTGATTTCAACGCTTGATAACATTAATCATTAGGGAGAAACGATTAAAGTATGTGTACATCAAAGACTTTATTCATTTTAGCATAAAATATACTATTTTTTTCCGGTGGTGGTACGCAGTGCCTTAATACATACAAATATTTGTAAGCTGTGATGATATAAGAACATTAAATGTATGTTCATACATGCGTAGTATAGCCAGTGGCATAGATGTATATGATAATTCATTCATTATTTTAGTGGAAACAAATATAATGTATAACTGAGAAAAAAACACAAAAATTTTATTTCAGCTAAAATTATACAAACACACAACTTTTCATGTATGCTTTACCATTAGTTTAAATAAACGATTATTCAGTTGCGGATTGAACCTCCTTCACAATATACTACGAAGGGCTGCTAACAATCATTACCTTCCGTCCCGCACCCCCCAAAGTCNGGATTGAACCTCCTTCACAATATACTACGAAGGGCTGCTAACAATCATTACCTTCCGTCCCGCACCCCCCAAAGTCACTGAAATAGTGCGTATATGAACAAAAAATGTCTTACAAACTAATACTCAGTACCAAGGTGAATAAAAAAAATCAGCAGGGGAAAATGTGTATATCATAACACCTCGACATATGCAAAATGCTACCATACTAATCTAGTGACGGTTAATGTAAATAGCAATAGAGCACTCGCAGATTACAAAGGTCTGCTATGAGAAAAAGCTTTTTTAATGAATTTATGTGATTCTTATAGATTTTTGGCTTCTGAATACGAAAATGACTTTTAATTTTGCATATCACATTACGTTGTTCAGCAACACGTAAAATTTATGAATACATCATTTTTGTTATATTCATTAAAGTAATAAACGTTTTCTGTCTACATTTACTACAAAACATTCTCGTATATAAATTCGGTCGGTAGAGAGCGTTGCATTTAACTGAAATTTCACCACCCCTCCTTTCCACACGCAGCCTCAAGCTGTGTCGCTACGCATTTTGCAAGGAACGCACGTGTTTAATGCTGGAGTGTTCTGTGCCTTTCGAATAGTTGAATAAGGCGTCGCNTACGCATTTTGCAAGGAACGCACGTGTTTAATGCTGGAGTGTTCTGTGCCTTTCGAATAGTTGAATAAGGCGTCGAGACAATGCACAAATAGTGGAGATATATTGTTTTATATTTGTGGACAATATAATGTAAAAAAACAATGAAGAAATATTGGTGATTTCATAGAAAAGACATATTGTANTTTTATATTTGTGGACAATATAATGTAAAAAAACAATGAAGAAATATTGGTGATTTCATAGAAAAGACATATTGTAATTATTTTGGAAAAAAGATAGTACATAAAGATAAACAGTAAGCTCCGCAAAAAGTTTGTTCGGCTTGAGTTGAAATACTACGGAAACGGATTGCTGGTAAGAAGAAAACTCTCTTTTGGTATTCCTGTGATATGGAGAGAGCCAACTAATCACATTAATGACAGCCATTTTGGTTTAATTGATGTCAAAGGACATAATTCCAAACCCAAACAAAAAATTACATACCCTGATGTCGAAACAGTTACGAAACCGATACCACATGGTCCTGAACTACCAGTACCTAATCCACCTACAGCTATTGACGATATATTGTCACAAAAATCATCTGATGGTAATATTCTGAGTAGTATTGATATACACTGAAGAGCCAAAAAAACTGGTACACCTGCCTAATATCGTGTAGGGCCCCCGCGAGCACGCAGAAGTGCCGCAAGACCACGTGGCATGGACTCGACTAATGTCTGAAGGTATGCAGGAGGCAATTCACACCATGAATCCTGCAGGGCAGTCCACAAATCCATAGGAGTGCGAGGCGGTGGAGATCTCTTCTGAACAGCACGATGCAAGGCATCCCAGATATGCTCAGTAATGTTCATTTATGGTGATTTAGGTGACCAATGAAAGTGTCTGAAGTCAGAAGAGTGTTCCTGGAGACACTCTGTAACAACTCTCAATGTGTGGGGTGTCGCATTGTCCTGCTGGAATTGTCCACGTCCATCGGAATGCACAATGGACACGAATGGGTGCAGGTGATCGGACAGTATGCTTACATATCTGTCACCTGTTAGAGTCGTATCTAGA
>NQII01000442.1:697922-714830 GCA_002778355.1 Clitarchus hookeri
GTAGTAGTACAGTCAAATAGTGTGAAAAAGGTGGTAAACCTCGGAATGAAAGTTAGAAAGCTGAAAATTTGCATACATCTTTGTTTTGACATTCTAAAAGTTTGCTCAAAAGTCGCATAGAATCTCGTATCTGCGTGTCAAGATATTCAAGGTCAAAGGTCGCGAAAATATGTTTTTTTTTTTTAAATATATTGTTTCCTATGTTTCAAATGATGTTTGAAGTTATTGCAAAACTTGTAGAAAATAAATTCTCTACAAATTGGGTCTTAGGTGATTTGTTATATAACTAACCGTTCTCGAGATAGAGCGCGAAGAGTGGGAAGCGCCTATCCGTATATAGTATAACGTTATGTCAACTGTGAAATCCAATGCATAGTACAGTTTATAAAATCAATTATTTACTAAAAAATATTATAATTATTGAGGAATTTACATTATTTACTTAGTTATAAATAATATTTAAAAATATTATTCATAAATAAGACATTAGTTTGATAATATTGATTTAATTTATATTAGTAATAAGTAGGAAAGAGATTAAGTATTTCTTTTTCGAATAGTGTAACTGCTTGGATGTACCTACATATATTATTTCCCGAAACGGGGTCCCTAACACGACCAATTATATTTGTATAGTAGTAAGCTGGGTCAGATGTTCAATTGTTTGACCGGTGCAACAGCTTGACAGCATATCTATCGTGTCAGCTACCAGATCCAAACTTGGTTAGGGAAAGAATTAGAACCCGAAGAATGTGGGTGGATAATGCAAAACGAAATCCTGGAACCCACAACAACATTTGACCCCTTTTCGAAGATTCATGAACAACTCATTAACCCGATAAGATATTGTCACACTCGTTGTTTTAGAAGACTACTTATATAAATGCCTAAAATATCTATTTTTAGGATTTTTGGAAATTTAATATCTAAAGGGGTGAAAAGGTGTAAAATGTATTTTCGAAGACCGCTCATTAGCGCACTAACCCGATGAGATATCGTTATGCTGTTAGCTTCAAAAGGTTGCTTATTTAAAAGTATAAAAATTAATTTAAGGACTTTTTAAAAATTTTATCCCTAAGGGAATAAAACTGGGTAACATGTATTTTCGAGGACTCACGAATAGATCATCAACCCAATAAGATATCGTTATACCTTTTACTTAAAAAGGTTAGCACTATGTGTCTTAAAGTAACTTCAGAGTCTTTCTAAAATCCACCTCTTATAAGGTGAAAAGGATTAAAAATTATCCTAGGGGAGCCTTTTGAGGTCATTGATAGAATACAGTTTATGTTCTTTGCTTCCAAACGTTACGTAGCTACATAAAAAAAAAACTTTTTGGATATATTGCGTGGAGAGCGCTCCTTCAGCACAGACTACATTCATTCCACGTGCAAAAGGTACAGGCACTTGGACCAGCTGACTACGAGCCCCGTTTGCGGTTCGCGCAGTGGTTTATGCAGCAGTGCTTTGCCGAGCCAGAGTTTGCATCGTGTGTGCTGTTTAGAGACGAAGCGTGTTTTATGAGAGACAGCTATTTCAATACCCACAACAGCCATGTTTGAGCAGAAAACATCCACGCGCAGTGATGACCACACATCATTAATACCAGATTGCGGTGAACGTATTGGCTGGCATCACCTACGAACTGGACCCTTTATCATTCCAGACAGTTTAGATGGCCAGGTGTATCACAACTTTCTGGTAGAAGGAGCTACCCCAGCTGCTAGAAGATGTGCAGCTGAACGTACGAGTCAACATGTGGTTTCGAAATTANACACACACACACACATATATATATATATATATATATATATATATAAATATATATATAAACACACATACTTTGCTGACCCAGTCAAGTGAAGCTGTGAAATTATCAGGAACGTAAATACATTATTTGTGTATGACAGTTCTTACTGTTGTATGCATTTAGCAGAGATAAATTTATGTTAAATAAATTCAATATCAATAAATTTGAACATAACACTTTTACTACGACGCTGATGCCAGAATCACATACATAGTTCCGACAAGCACGATACGAAACGTCCAATATGACAATTAAAACCGAACAGCCAGTCAAATGCAAGATAATTCTGACGTCAGCACGATGAAAACTCTGGTGCAACTAAAAGTTTTGGATTATAAATTATTTACATTTTTGTCGTGTCGTGCAGTACTGCAAACAGGATATACAACATTGAAAACTAAACTAATAAGATTATCTTTCCTATACACTGGAAAATTTTCCGGTTATAAGGAGAAATTACTTGCCTCTTACCTGATTAAATTCATAAAATTAATATTTATACCTAGTCGCACTTAACTTAATATCTGCACCCTTTGTCAGTATCATATGTTCCAAATTTACTTTCAATCACCTTTGCAAATGGTTTATTCTATAAGCCCTTCGTAACCGGTGCCGAATTCGTGTGAACTATCGTGATGCAAATTGAAGCACTCACATTGGAAATGTTTCGTCGTTTTGCAACGTGCTCGTTANATTCGTGTGAACTATCGTGATGCAAATTGAAGCACTCACATTGGAAATGTTTCGTCGTTTTGCAACGTGCTCGTTAGAGCTATGTGATTCCAGTATAACACAATTAACTACTTTTATACACGGCAGACAACTTTGTTGTCAATACGAAAGTCAGTGTGTCCGTTAGATTACATACAGCCAAGGGTAGAAACTTTTTCAAAGGTAGTTTTAATAAAAAGTGTTCAGTTGACCGCCGGTCAACTATACAGAAATCATTGGGAAACTACGTTTTTTCCAAAACAGGCCACAAAAAGTTTTCAATAATCAGGTGTGAAGGTTATAATCTCCACGTAGAGACATGAATTAGGCCAGAAAACTCTAAGAATTCTTGTTGGTGACACTTGATTTTTTGCAAACAAAGCCATCAGTATCACTTTNAATTAGGCCAGAAAACTCTAAGAATTCTTGTTGGTGACACTTGATTTTTTGCAAACAAAGCCATCAGTATCACTTTTAATAGCCCTGCTTTCCTCTTATTTTGTATTCGTCTGTCTTATGTAAAATTATCATGCCAGTTTATTAATCTGTCATTAAAAAAACCACGAAATGTTTAGGAATGTAAATGTATTGCAAATACGCAAATTCTTACTCCAATGTGTAAAAGACAAATAATACTAACGCCAGTGGCCGCAAAATAAAACATTAAAATCGAATTACATGTAGTCTTAGAACTAGTTGCAGTAATTCACTGCCTGAGAGCCTGCATCTCAGAGTGTTACTCTAACACATGTGCAGTTATGGGCAGTGACTTTTTCAAAGGTAGATTTCAAAAGTTTCATTTTACTGTGAACAACTTTTAATATCATGTAAAGCATTTATAACACCACAGTTCAGTTGTGAAGAAAAAGCTACGTTTGGGAAGTCGTAGTGTAATTTACGCAATTAACTACGCAATTAATGATCATATTTCACTTTTTCTATTCTAACTTTTTATGTTGTAATTAAATATTTGTGTAGAGGTCACACTGAAACTTAACTGGCCTTTCGCAGAAAATTTTGATACGAAAAAAATGGAATTAGATCTCCGGCTACAGGCAGCAGAGCTGGACAACTGGCTATCTTTAGGAGAGTATCTGATAGAAAAATAATGCCACTATCAAACAAAATTACAGTCTTTAGAATTTTATACCGAGCCCAATGAAAAAAAATTATATCAAACTTTCGAGCATAATACTTTATTACTAGGCAGACGTACTGCTTATTGCAAAGAAAATGCAATAAAACTTAAAAGGAACAAAGCTGAAAAAGGTGAGATTCGAATACGGATTCCGACATAGAGCAGTAAGTTTTAATCGTTATTTAACACATGGAAATAATTTTAATTTTTCAACCACATACTGTATCTTTAAGTTGGTTCGTGCCTGGCGGGACACGAGCCCTAAATAGGCTTACAAATGTACAAGTTAAATTAGCCTAATGCATAATTTCATAAATGGCTTAGGTGATGAGTGATTGCACAGCTTTAACAATTTTTACACATTTTTTTATTCAAACATATACATTACACATGAATAAATCAATGATACATATTTAAAATGATGATATTTATTATTATGTTCATGGTTTAATAACATATTATATAAAACACATACAAAAATTATAGTGCTTTATATAAAACCATTTTTTTTTCACCTTTAGAGAAAGTTTATTTGAGCGAGCAATAAATTAATTTGCAACATAAATAAAGCGTCTACCACCATAAACGTTTTGGCTAAACAAAATTGGTTTAACCACTGTTGAATCGGCTAACCCAGTTTGCTCAAACAAATCTTTCCCTACAGAGAATTCAGTTGGATATTTACGAAGTGCTTCTTTCTTTTAGGCTGACCCGTCTCGTACGGTCTTTAAATTCCCCGGGAGGTTTCGAAAATATTATTTCACTGTTTCTTGAAGTTTACAACAATCTTAGGAATTATTTGTGAGGAATTAATTTCCATATTTTCAGTCCGCGTNTGAAGTTTACAACAATCTTAGGAATTATTTGTGAGGAATTAATTTCCATAATTTCAGTCCGCTTATTCAAGTCCGCGTCGCTAGATGGCCGCGGAAACTCCCGATGACAAAATGTCGATCAGTCGCTGCCTCTGCCGCCGTTCGAGCCTGTAACACAAAGTACGTTGTTAACATGTGTACATTACACGAAGGCATAATTTACCACTAACATATAATTACGAGTGACATTAAACATACATTAAAATTACATCATTTTTCAACAGGCCACAGTTATACCGGATATTCAAGAACAAATGATAACAAACACCAGAGTGGGGCAGATAAGTACAAATGGAGCATATTTAATGAAGGCACCATAACGTCCATTGTTAACCTGCTAATGGCAGTGGTATTGTGCAGGGGCGAGTAGGCAACCTTGTGTTCGTGGCATTGCAACCAGCCTCTGCGCAGGTCTGCGCGCCTGATAACACCGCTCAGTACCGCACGGTCACAGTCTCGGAGGTGCTACGGTGTCGTGTCTACAGTACCTGCGAGACGTGTTACCGGAATATTTTGAGGAAATTCCTTTAGATGCTCGTGAGACGACGTGGTTTCAGCAGGACAAGGCCCTACCTCATTTCGCCATTGCGGTTCGCCAATGGTGTATGCCACACCACTTGACACGAGGGATGAGCCTATTACGCCGGAAACCTTTGCACATGTGAGTCGCAGCACGCTTCAGCGCTGCACCGCCTGTGTGGCCGACGGTGGCGGACAGTTTTAACAGACACTTTGAACAGACACGTCGAACAGACACTCTGTCCCCCATGCATTCAGTCCAAATGTGTAAATAAAGTGTCATTTCATTGCACTGCCTGTAGCCTAGTTATTGTGATTGCCTACCCGCCCGTGCACATTGCCAATGCCATTCGCGGGTTAACTATGGACGTTAGACTATTAGTATCCCTGATGAAATATGCTCCATTTTTACTTATCTACCCCACTCTGGTGTTTATTATCATTTGTTCGTTAACATCCGGTATATTTAAATAATAGGAATAAAAAAATACAATGCCATAATTTTTTTCGCAGTACTTTATCTTATTACCAAATAGGCCTAACAACTCACATTTAGCCATAGGTATTAATTGTTTATTATTAGCTGTTCACTGTTATTCGAGCACTTTTGAGAGCCCTGCTTAGGACATACATTCCTTCTCAAACGTGTATCCTTCCACCATGTGTAAAATTAACTTTACCATGGGCCTTATCACTTTATTCATGCGATATCCAAATGAAACAGCAGAATCTTCATGGAAGTGCATGTGCAAATAATATGCAGATTAGTATTCTTAAATGTATAAAACAAACACTACCTTCAGTAGCCATTAATTTAAACATTACACTCGCAGTACAACGTCAAGTTGTAACTCTATTTTTATTAATTCGTTGCCAACTTAACCTGGAACTTGCATGCCAGTGTGTAGTATAGCGTATACTGTGTGTGGTTTTAGGCAGTGATTTTTTTTCAATGGTTGATTTCAGAAGTACTCACTTTGCCGTAAACAGGCTTTAAGTTAAAGTACTATCATTTCAAAACACAAATGTAATAATTATTTTAGAAATTTGTTATACTAATTTACACTGAAGAGCCAAAAAATACTGGTATAGGCGTGCGTATGCAAATAACAGAGGTATGGAATCAATCAGAGTAACGCGATGCGATCGGCAGCTAGATCGGTTACTGCTGCTACAATGGCAGGTTATCAAGATTTAAGTGAGTTTGAACGTGGTGTTATAGTTGGCGCACGAGATATGGGACATAGCATCTCTGAGGTAGCGATAACATTTGGACGTTCGCGTACGACCATTTCACGAGTGTACCGTGAATATCGGGAATCCAGTAAAACATCAAATCTTCAACATCGCTGCGGCCGGAAAAAAGATAGTGAAAGAACGGGACAAACGATGACTGACGAGAATCATTAAACGTGACAGACGTACAACCCTTTCTCAAATTGGCGCAGATTGGATTTTTGGACTGCCCTGCAGGATTCATGGTGTGAATTGCCTCCTGCATACCTTCAGACATTAGTCTAGTCCATGCCACGTCATCTTGCGGCACTTCTGCGTGCTCGGGGGGCCCTACACGATATTAGGCAGGGGTACCAGTTTTTTTGGCTCTTCAGTGTATATGTTGAATAAGAGAAAAATATTTACAAGGCGATACGACACGTTATATCCATAAAAAAAATGCGCATTCTTCATTTAGAATCAAATTTCATTCCGTAATAAAGTCGTGTATTTGAGGAGACGAATGAGAAAAATTGAATCATTTTTAAAGTTGGATTCGAAGAGAGAATATGCGGTTCAGCGATCTACCTGGCTACGCATAACCAGTCTCCGTGTCCCAACATTGAACTGTTTTTCTACCAACACGACTATCGTAAACGACGTGGATATGATTTGAAGTTAGAACACTGTTTATGTACAGAAGTGCTTTGAGATGATTCTACACTTACTCTAACCAATTTTTAATGTTGTTTGATTAAATTAAAATTGGTAAAGTATTTTATTTTATTTGTTTAAAAGGGCTTGTCTTTTGAAAATTAAGAAATAAACGAACACGCTCATCAATGGTGACCATGTGACTTCGACAGTTGTGTTGCTTTGGGGTATATCAATGTTGGGTACATGCGCAGAAGACGAATAATCTGTCTACTTCATACTAACTACCTAACTAAACTGCACGTACTAAAATCTTCCAGGTAAAGTTACGTTTTGGAACACTTCGCACCTAACGGCGGAAAAAATTCCCAACGCCAAACTTTCCCATAAGAAATCACGTTTTTCCCCTAACTTGAGTAGAATTAACCTCACCTAAACTAGCACTAGTTTACTAAGTTTTTTTTCTTATTTAAGCTAACTATTGGTACCTAAGAGTAATAGGTCAACAAGTGGGTCGTTTCTCACAAGCGCACGAGTAGTAGCCATGGTCCCCACCTGTCCGCGGGCGCTCATCACTAATTGGGCAGAAAAGTAGACAGTATCAGGTTTTAAGAAGTGCTCCATTAAACGCAAACAGTCTGTAGAACTGTATGACACTCATTCGGGAGGCCGTGAGATCAATCTCAGCAAGCTACACTAGAGCGATTTTTCCAAGCTGATTTTCCATCTCCGTTGCAGACAGGTGCTGGCGTAATTAGTCCCTTCCCAGTTCTCTACCCACAAATATCGTGCTGTGACTTGTGTTATTTGTTGGTATTGGCCAGCACATAAAGATACAGTAAGTTATAAATGCGCTCGCGGCGTGGTTGTCGAAATAAAGAAGCGCTTGGACCAAAAAAGTCGGTTTCTTATACGTTAGTTCTTCAAAGTTAGGTGTGGTACAATGCTGAATAAAAAAATCTCTGGAAAAATATTTTGAGAGAAACAACATTAATAAATCAAATGTTTGAATATTTTCTGCGCAAATCAATATATGCCTACCTTGTAAGATTTGGAGAAAAATATAAAAAATCCTTAGCTCACAGCGAATGATTTATAAGTTTATTTTAATACAGTGGTAACATATGTAGCTATTAAATCTGTAGTAGACGTGGGCATAATTGCGTGAAAGCCTACTGTTTAATTTAGTCGTTACACAGAAAATAAAAATTGCTATGTAAAAAATGAATAAATCTTATTTCGGTATGATCAAAAGTTTTTTTTGGGCATAACTGAGTTTGCAATGAAATTTCTTTAACAAACACCGAAATGACCTTAACTGCTCGTATACCTTTTGCATTTGACACGAAAGTTTCTATTTTAGGCAGTTTTTGTCTGGATATGTTGGGATTACAGAATTCATAGTTGATTTCAGCTCAGAAAAACAATCAGAAAAATATATTAACACCTGCGTTTTGATGTGTAGAGAACATTTCACTCGGCATGTTTTAAGTTATACGAAAGCTCGTCATTACTTATTGTTTGTTCTGATTTACGCTTTAAACAAGAATCTTATACTTTCTTACCGTCTATTCTAATTTACGCTTTAATCAAGACAGGTCGTTCGAAATTATGGCTGAAATGCACACTGTCCGCATTAAACACTTTCTGCCTCCTGTTGTTCGGAACCAATGGAACTGAGTTGAAATCTGACATCTCCAACCATTTGGTGTGTGGTATCGCTCTCGTAATTAAAAATTGGGGGTGCCGTGTTATTATCTTACAAAAATGGAAACTATGAAATACAAATATTTTATGATGGGTATAGTCAAGTTAAAATTAACCAAAAAAGGTTTCAGGATATTTTATTCAAGAAGTTTACTAATAATTTTTAAAGATAAACCATTTGAAGATCGTGTATTCAAAGAAGCGTATCACTTTTATTATTAATCGTAGGTCGGCCTTAATGCCTATTATATTTTCTTTCCCATTTTGCTCAAAGAATAATTTCACACAGGTTTTACCTGTATTGTATACCTACGTAAGTTTTAATACCGGAAAATCATTGTTTCGTTCCTAACTTCAATTATCAAGGTACAAGTTTTATTTAAGTGAGGACAATTTGGTATGCTAAACCGTCTTTGCAAGGTATGAAAAAGGTTCATGTAAGCAAAATTGAAGGTAAGTTATTTTGTGTCACTTTTAGATAGCAGTAAGCTTCGCCTTTAAAATCTTGGACTAACATAGTATATATGGCCGTAGCACAGATACACTGTAAAAATTGTTTCGTAAACTTTCTATACTGCAATATTTTCTTTAAGTGTGTATATGGAGTCTCATTAACACATAAGATACAATTTGTCAGTATTAAATGAGCGTTGAACGCTTTCGATGTCTTGTGAACATGTCACTAAGTTGATGAAGAATTAGTTATGACTCCCACTTTTACACCTACAAACTTAAACTAAAAAGTTTTCAAATGCATGTTTTTTTTTTTTTAGTAGTTTTGTGTATTATTACCTGATACAATAACTTACTCAATTAAAAGAAATTAAAGATAGGCACAGAAAATGTAAACATGATGTAGCCTCCGTGGTATAGTGGATTCTAACCACTTGGTACCCGATTCTTTGGTATTAATTCACGCCAGACCTGAGGTTGGACGCGAATCATCACTGATTCGGCCTTCTCGCAACGCGAAGGCGTGCACGGCCAACGAGGACACCGTGCTCAATGACGTTTGTTAACCAGATGCAAGTCTCNCTGGAGTCTCATTAACACATAAGATACAATCTGTCAGTATTAAATGAGCGTTGAACGCTTTCGATGTCTTGTGAACATGTCACTAAGTTGATGAAGAATTAGTTATGACTCCCACTTTTACACCTACAAACTTAAACTAAAAAGTTTTCAAATGCATTTTTTTTTTTTTTAGTAGTTTTATGTATTATTACCTGATACAATAACTTACTCAAGAAATTAAAGATAGGCACAGAAAATGTAAACATGATGTAGCCTCCGTGGTATAGTGGATTCCTAACCACTTGGTACCCGATTCTTTGGTATTAATTCACGCCAGACCTGAGGTTGGACGCGAATCATCACTGATTCGGCCTTCTCGCAACGCGAAGGCGTGCACGGCCAACGAGGACACCGTGCTCAATGACGTTTGTTAACCAGATGCAAGTCTCACCTCTTCTTGGCAGGTGTGCTGACGGGCAGACAGTGCCCCTGGCTCGACACCCGGAGGCACGGCTCCACGCCGTCCGCCAGGATCTGCTTCAGCTTGGCGATGCTCTTGTCGTCAGCGCGGTCGAGCACCCTCGCTCCCTCCGGCTTCTTCCCGGACTCTTCCTTCTCCCCTGAAGCCTCGCTGGAAGAAGATTCTTCCGAAGACTTCTCGCTGGAATTCTCCTCTTCGGAATATTTTTCTTTGGGTCCGTTTTCCTCCGGAGATTTCTCCTTGGGGTTGTATTCTGTTGATTGCTCTTCGGACGAGGTGGTGCTCTCTTTCGACACGTTTTCTTTCTCAGGAGATTCTTTATCTGGGAAGAGGTCTGTCGGAGAAGTGGTGCCGGCTGTCTTCTCGGACGGATCCTCCGCTTCTTTGTCGACGTCGGCGGCCTTGAACTCTAAATGAACGGCACCGGGGGAGTCGGCGATGATGACGCCCGTCGCCCCGCCGCCATCGGCGTCCTTGCCCTGCGCATGGTGGTGCTTGGCGCTGGCGGCCTTCTTGGAGGCTAAATCCAGCAGATTGATGCCTAGCCCGGAGTCCTTGCTCACGTACACGATTACTATGTTCTCGAGGTGTGCGTGCACGTTCCAGTCACCGTCCTGCCGCTGGTCGTACTTGGTGGGCCGCGACGTCGCGCACCCCACCAATAGCAGCAGCAGCACCAGCGTCGCCGTGTTCTTCATCTCGGCCGTCCGTGTGCGACTAAACGCAGCAGCTGCAGGTCCCACCACGTGGACAGCCGTTTCCTGTGCCGTTTCTTTCTCTCTTTGGCGCATGACGTCCCCTCCGGCGATCATCCACTCGCCACCGGTCAGGTCAGTTTTACCGCCTTCATCTCCCCTCCATCGCTCCGACCAAAGAGAGCAAAACATCTCTCTCTTTCTACAGCGAGAGAGGAAGGTCACCACTCAGAGCGGTCCACGCTTGTGTTATCCCCACTTCTTCCCAATGCATGGCACTGCCAGATTGTTCGGGATACCGTAAACTCCTCGGGGTCGTTGAACTCTTCAACTTTCCAGGTAGACCGTTGCCAGTACATCCTCCGCTGCAAATTTCCCCGTTCACATCTTAGAAACGTATTCTTCCATATCATTACCGAGAGTTTGTAGCTTCGACGAGGACGCAAAAAAAGTTCGGTTGACCTCGCGAGGTAAGGTCGTGTACGCCACGACCGTGCTGGAATATCGCTGTTCTGTTAGCACCTGGTTAGCTCTTTTAAACTTATATACATGTATATATATATATATATAACAAACACTGACTGGACTACTAAAAGTAATGTTGACAGCAGAAAACTGGGAAAAGTAGTTCTAAGTCAGGTCTTTAACGTTTTATTATTAAGCGCAGTGTTTAATTTGGTGGCCACTGAAGCACTTATTTTGCTTTAAATATATTTGTATAATAACTGGCATGACAGTAACAACAGTATCGTGTTAATATTGTAACAGTTTCACTCTATAACTTTTTTAATGCAAGAGGTGTGTCATGTGTTTGTACTTAATTTTTCAATAGATCCTTGAAGTTCTTTGTATGGTTGAACATGTCTTCGTTACGTTAAAACTTGACCTGAGTTTGTGAAATAAAATTTCAAGCGCATGCTTATATAAACAGTCAATACTGGACAAGAGTTCAAGGCACACATTTCTGACAGATCTATTGACAAGTACTGGCAAAATAGCCGTTCACTTCTGACACTCAGGGAATTTACTGCATTGCTGGCTTCGGCACTCTGCCCTATACTTGCTCTGTGGTTATTAAAATATAAATAACCTAGAGTAACCCAGAGGTGAACATGTGTATTTTTTTCTGTTTAACACAAACATACAAAATTTATTTTTGTACTCCACAGGCGCATGCATAGTAACCACGTCCATGTCTGTCCACAGCAGCTCACTTAAAAAATGTCCAAATTTTTTCAGAGAAAAGGAACACATAATATACAATAATTAGTATATAATATAAAGTAAGATAAATTAAAACATAGGTAGTATTGCGTGAAATTACCAGTGCAGCTGGTTATTGGTAGTTCACACTTTTAAAAACAACTGAGAAAAGAATTCCCTGTCTTTAACGGCACATACGTGAACAGTAACTGGAATGCTACAGTAATGTTGGCAGCAGAGTATGAAAAGTAGCTCTATTGGCCATTAGTTTAGTTGTAATTAGTTCGTTCAGTTTAAGAGGACCTTATACGTAAGTATTTCAAAAAAAAAAAAAACNTCCCTGTCTTTAACGGCACATACGTGAACAGTAACTGGATTGCTACAGTAATGTTGGCAGCAGAGTATGAAAAGTAGCTCTATTGGCCATTAGTTTAGTTGTAATTAGTTCGTTCAGTTTAAGAGGACCTTATACGTAAGTATTTAAAAAAAAAAAACGTACAAAACCTTTACTAGACTTTCAGCTATCCGAAAAAAAAAGACAGTTTTTTTAAGTGAAACGATTACTACAACTCGAACACGAAATGACTGCATGTGGCCGCACGGACAGATTCTTATTTGTATATTGTTAAGTTGAAGTGCTACTCTAACTCAAATACCGGCTACTTAAACAATATGTTTACAAAACGTGTACAAAGATTTTGACTATTCGTACATTATTGTACAAAATGCTTCGATTCGAATACAAATCAATTATGCTGGCAGTTTTTTTTGTCGTTGGGCAATATGAATCCCTGCGTGTAGTCCAAGCGAAGTGGAACTTTAACTTAAATATTAACTGTTTTAACAACTGTATATGAAAAACATTTACTCAGTATTTAGCTGCCCGTACAGTGTTGTCATAACAGTTAGTATTATAGGTAATACGCATACTTCGACTACAATACAAATCGATGATTGTGGATATGGTTTTTTAGGCCTTAAAGAAGGTTTTATCTTTAATTTGAGACCATAGGAATTATATATATATATTTATCTATACACCTTGCAGTAATAAGTGTCGTAATTTTTTTTTTATTTCATAGGGTTTTTAAACGCTCCCGCTTTCATGACTACTGTCATAAAAGGAGCCACAACGGTGTAGTGGTGTAGTGGTCTAGTGGTCAGGCCACTCGCCTCCCACCCATCACGGGGAACCGTTCTTAGTTCCCGGCAGGCTCAAACCTGGAATTGGGTTTTTGAGCGGTAAGTTTTCTCGGGGTTTTCCCTTTTAATTTGCCATCGCATTCCGTAGCCGCTCCGTCCTCACCTCGGTTCAAGCCCGTCAGGAGCTCTTTCCACGTTTGAGACCAAAAATTACGGGGGCGATAAGGGCGACACTGCCACGGGCACCAAGTGTGCCATCGCAGCTACGCAAGTGCGAGGCTCTTGAACTGAGGCAGTGCTCTCGTCGTGCTGTGTGTACCTGTGGGAATTTAAGCGTTGACCATATTGGTGGAAAGATGTATAGTCAGGTGTTTACTGCAGACTCCTTTAGTATGTTTGTAAGTATCTGACCCAAACGTTTTGAGAGATGCAAGTTTTTTTTTTTTTTAGAAAGCTTCCCTTGTTTGAAGTGGTGTTTCTAATGAGCGCGATATCTTGACAGAAACAGATAGACTTCGTCTGAAGTGTGTGTTATTTTCGTAGATCAGCACATTGAGCGTGCATTTAATAGTTTAGAAAAATTAATCTACTTGCAGTATTTCAAACACACTGCAACACAGTCCATGCGTCAGGTCTTTCTATCGTTATTCCTAAAACAATTTCAGTACTTTACTTTATAGCAGCATTTATACAGGTCATCAAGCCATTTGCACTTAATTGAGTACTTTTTGGAAATCCTGCTTTTTCTCTTATTTTTCTGCCTCTCGTTTTTATCTTTCAGCCAAATGTAAAATTAACATTACTATGGACCCGGTCACAACATACGTACTGTTTATACATCGAACATCGGAATTGTAAAATTTTTAGGGAATTATATGTGGTGTCGACATGACAGCATTACTTTTACGCCATAAGACAAGCAGAAAATAGATAAATTGAGCGTCCACAAATTTCAACATTGCACTTTCAATACGACGTGATGACATGGAGCCATTTTTATCATCGCTGCCGATCGGCGCGTCCGTAAAAATTAAGGTGTGTAAATTGGAGCTGAGGCGTAATTTTAAGGTTAATATAAACAGTGCTTAGTTAATCATAGACCATAATAGATCATGGCAGTGCTAATATTTACATGCGGCTACGGAATATTATTCATCGGGCAGAAAGAAGGAACTATTTACGACTTTAAACGTGGAGCCAACCGCAGCTCAGCTGGCAAGCTACCAACAGTATAATACCAGTGCAAGAAGTTTTGAATTGGTTTCAACCGAAGGTTCTGTTGGTTCTGTTTACTGTGGATGGATGAAGAACGGCTCATATGTTGCTGCTCCCCGTAAGGTAGTCGGTTGGGACCTCTGCCTACGGTACGATGGTCCTGAGTTCGAAACCCGACTAAGGTGTCAGGTATGACGTTTTTAGGTTTAATTTATGAATAAGTTTAGTTTCTAAGCTGTCACCCCGTTTAACCTAACGATACAAAGCGGTTCGTTAGTAAAATACAAATAATTCATTATTCTTCCTTCCTTCTTCACTTTTGAAAAAAGACTGAAATCGGTTGAACTATGGCAAACGTTATTCCTNCTCTCTCCCATCACGGTGAACCGTTCTTAGTTCCCGGCAGGCTCAAACTTGGAATTGGCTTTTTGAGCGGTAAGTTTTCTCGGGGTTTTCCCTTTTCATTTGCCATCGCATTCCGTCGCCGCTCCGTCCTCGCCTCGTTTCAAGCCCGTCAGGAGCTCTTTTCACGTTTGAGACTAAGAATTACGGGGGCGATAAGGGCGACACTGCCACGGACACCAAGTGTGCCATCGCAACTACGCAAGTGCGAGGCTCTTGAACTGAGGCAGTGTTCTCGTCGTGCTGTGTGTACCTGTGGGAATGTAAGCGTTGACCATATTGGTGGAAAGATGTATAGTCAGGTGTTTACTGCAGACTCCTTTAGTATATTTGTAAGTATCTCACCCAAACGTTTTGAGAGATGCAATTTTTTTTTTTTTTTAGAAAGCTTCCCTTGTTTGAAGTGGTGTTTCTAATGAGCACGATATCTTGACAGAAACAGATAGACTTCGTCTGAAGTGTGTGTTATTTTCGTAGATCAGTACACTGAGCGTGCGTTCAATAGTTTATAAAAATTAATCTATGTATTTCAAACACTGCAAAACAGTTCATGAGCCAGGTATTTCTATCGTTCTCCCTTCAACAATTTCAGTACTTTACTTGATAACAGCATTTATACAGGTCATTAAGGCATTTGCAATTAATTGAGTACTTTTTGGAAATCCTGCTTATACCCTTATTTTTCTGCCTTTTTGTTTTTATCTTTCAGCCAAATGTAAAATTAACATTCCTATGGACGTACTGTTTATACGTCGAACATTGTAACTGTAAAGTTTTTAGGTAATTAGATGTGGTATCGACATGACAGCATTACTTTTACGCCATAAGACAAGCAGAAAATATGTAAATTGAGCGTCCACAAATTTACAAATTGCACTTTCAATACGACGTGATGACACGNCACAAATTTACAAATTGCACTTTCAATACGACGTGATGACACGGAGCCATTTTTATCATCGCTGCCGATCGGCGCGTCCGTAAAAATTAAGGTGTGTAAATTGGAGCTGAGGCGTATTTTTAAGGTTAATATAAACAGTGCTTAGTTAATCATAGACCATAATAGGTCATAGCAGTGCTAATATTTACACGCGTCTACGGAATATTATTCATCGGGTAGAAAGTAGGAACTACGTACGACTTTAAACGTGGAGCCAACCGCAGCTCAGCTGGCAAGCTACCAACAGTACCAGTGCAAGAAGTTTTGAATTGGTTTCAACCGAAGGCTCTGTTGGTTCTGTTTACTGTGAACGGATGAAGCACGGTTCGTATGTTGCTGCTCTCCGTAAGGTAGTCGGTTGGGACTTCAGCCTACGGTACGATGGTCCTGAGTTTGAAACCCGACTAAGGTGTCAGGTATGACGTTTTTAGGTTTAATTTATGAATAAGTTTAGTTTCTAAGCTGTCACCCCGTTTAACCTAACGACACAAAGCGGTTCGTTAGTAAAATACAAAAAATTCATTATTCTTCCTTCCTTCTTCACTTTTGAAAAAAGACTGAAATCGGTTGAACTATGGCAAACGTTATTCCTNAATTCATTATTCTTCCTTCCTTCTTCACTTTTGAAAAAAGACTGAAATCGGTTGAACTATGGCAAACGTTATTCCTATGTTGTAGCCAAAGAAGTAATAATTATTCATAATTACAGAGTATTTATTATTATTTTTTATATTTATACTTACTGTTTATTATAAAAAACTTTCGTTCTGTGTTTAAAGCTTAATCTGCTATTTGTAATAAGAAAAATATCTTACGTTTGATACCAACTATTATTTTTAAGATCGGTAAGATATAGTTTGCATAGGTAATTACATGAACTTACACGATAATATCTCTCACCTTCTGCCCACAAAAGAAACTGCAAACAACAGATTCATAAATAATTGTGTCATAGTCTAAAAAAAAATCCCATAACATACTTACTCTTATCCAATCTGAAGAAACTCTCATGTTGAGAGGGTCGATATTTATTCCCTCCCACTCCCATGAACTAGAGTACTATTGCATACTGCTTTTTGAGGCTTTAAGAAAAACAGAGGTTGGGGAAAAGAAAGAGAGAGATATCGCTAGATAGATAAACAGATAATTATATATATATATATATATATATATATATATATATATA
>NQII01000442.1:717045-738278 GCA_002778355.1 Clitarchus hookeri
AAAAAAAATCTTGGTCCGTTTTTCATAGGCCTAAATATCTCCTATTGTTTAGGCTAAATATTTTGATGCAACGCACTTGTTTTTGTCGGATCCTGAAACATATTAGGACCGTATTTAATCGAACTATGCGAACAACAGTAAACTATACAGTAAATTCTTACAGCAGATTCGCGGAAATCGAAGAATTTTTTTTTCAATCAGTATTTGAAAATTTCCCTATCTATAAATGAAAATAAGTTATTGCAAAAACTGAGACCTTAGAAAAATTTTTCTGTTTTTTTAACGTTTTGTTTAAAGTGTTGAGTTCAGAAAAGGTGGTAGGCCTAACTGAAAAATTTATTTCCTTTTTATTTGATGAACTTAAGAGTAGTAATTGGTATCGTAGAAACACAAATATGGTTTTTATACGATTTTACTTGATCACTTGATTAACACATGAATACTAGGCCTACTCATTAAGTTCATAGCAGTGTGACTTTTTACGAGTGTCTGAAAGATACACGATGGACAAAAGTAGTATACGTTTATCATGTTGACGCTTGACTCAGCTTTTGCAGTCAACCTATCAAGAAGTTCCTGCCAATAACCGCACGTACAGTAGTATGTTGACGGACATGCCAACTGGCGTGCTCCCAGTAAAGCTGGCAGCCATACATGCAAAGTAGTTCGATGTCTTTAAGCCAAATTAGAAGTGCTGTGATTAAATAATTTTTTGATTTATGGGCATCGAGAATGTTTTATTTTTATTTTAGTTTCATTCTCATTAAAATAAGGATTCAAAATGTTTATTTTCCTAACAACTTTACTTTTTATATTGATCGGCGCATGAATACAGTGATGGGTTTCCACGGCAATAACAATTTTGCACCAAGCATAACAATACAAAATGTAACCTACATAAAAGCAGATTTTAAGCGCGGGTTTTGAAAGTGCTCAGTTACCCGCGAACTGTCGCAAAGTGCACGTGGCTCCACGATATACGAGCAATAATAGTCTGTATTCTCCTTTACGAGTAGGTATTCAACTATCTTCCTCCTGAAAAGTCGAATAATTGTGAATTGAAGATATACTGTATACGTGTCTTCGCCGACCTTTTACTGAAGAACAAGTTTGTCTGGAAGGTCCTGTTTCTGCACACAGCAAGCAGTTTTTGTAATTGGGGTAATATTGTAAAACTGAATACAGTTTTGACTTTCTCGCGATCGTATGTTAATCTACAATATTTGGCTGACTTGAAGTGGCCTATGATAAAACTGTTTTTTTTTTTTCATATATTTTCTTGTAAGCAGATAACAGTATCATATCAATCAATCACCACATCAGGGAATTCCATCCATTTCAGAGAGTCGCTGAAGATTGGCTGGTTACAAATGGCCTGAAAAGAGTAGCATAGCTAATAGTTTTACAATATTGTGTTTCCGAAGAACGATTGAAGCTGTTGGTAACAATAGTTAATAAATAAGCCAAGACAAGAAGCTTAGGTTTGTATAAAATAATAAAGTAGTTTTTGACTTCAAATAAAAAACACATTTAAAAATGCTGAATTAAATTAAAGATTAGCAGTATTTTCCTGTAATATTTTGTGTGAAATTTTGGCAACTGGGCTCCATGATTTTTCATGTGAAAGTTCAAAAACTTTTCGATGTGCATGTGTAACTGGCATCCTATAAGAGAATATTCTACAGTTTTTTTGTCGTTCCGGTCCACAGTATGATATGTACAAAGTAGCACACAGTCCTGAATCCGGGGAGAATAATTTTTATTCTGGGGAAATGTACGGACTTAGCTGTGAATCGAACCCGGGTCTGTTGTTCCATGAGGCGTCCTGACCGCCTTACCAGCTTACGCACAGAAAATTCTCGTAACATCTTTGTTTACACCGGAAATTGTTTCGTCATTCACAAAACTCAGGTAAAAATAGTTTATTCGATCATGTTAATTTATAAATGGTGGTTATTTAAATTACAATTTGAAAAAATCAACACCTAGGTTACTTATTATTACTTATAATTTAAACGATGCATGTGTATCCCCTGCGGAAAGATTTTATTTAATACAACCAACAAACTACGTAGTCATATACCGCCAAAGAATTATGCAGATTTGATTCAACCAAATACTGTGTTTTCACTCAGATTTCGTAGAGCCAAAAATGAGGATTCATTACGTATCTTATAAAATTATCACCCTCCCACCACCCTTACAAAGTTTGTATATTTGGCAAAATGTTTTGTTATAAAAACTACTTGTCAGTCCATAACACATTATTTCCCCTGAGCTTTCTGCGGTGTTTTTAAATTTAATGTAACGTTTTAGAGAAAATAACAGAAATATTTGTGACCGTTTTTATTCCTGTTGTAAGCCACTATACGTATGACAGTGGTCAACATTTAGGTTTTACATGGCGGGGATATGTACAAGCTAAATACTACAAAATTACACTTGAAAATTGATGCTGTTTTCTTCATTTTCCAAACTACTACACGAGGCGTACACTTTCGCGCTCTGAAAACTATAACATTACATTTAATACGTGATTTCCTGGAACGAATGCCTGCTTGACGGCCATATTAGCCCTAACCAAACATGTGTGTGTGTGTGTGTGTAAAACCATTATTTTATGAAAGCAGCTATACACTGAAATTTCCGCGTGATTTTACAAACTTTATACATGCATCGCGCTTATTGGTTTGTGGTATTCGTGACGCCAGATGCAGAAGACGCGGTCAGCTCCAGTCGGACAGCTCTGCACCACCCGACTTACCAGCACCACCACCTGACGTCACAGGGCGCATGGACCAATCAAAAGTTACTATGGCAATAGTACGAGCACGGTCAACTCGGTGAGCTCGGGCGGACATATCTTCACAATTTTGGCAGAACCCGTACTAATCTATCCAAGCAAGAATATAAAAAGTAATTTTAAACTGCCAGTGTAGAGTTCAGATGCGGGCGGTGATGCAGGCAGTACGCCAGAACATGATGAACTATTGAAGGCGGGATCGCGCCCTTATCTTTGCAAGTGGGAACAGTGTCAGACGATGCCGCTGGTCGGCGGGTATTCTCGGGGACCTCCCGTTTCCCACGCCCTTGTATTGCAGCGCTGCTCCATACTCACCTCGTTTCACTACCATCTGGTCTCAAGACCCCGATTTTAAGAGCCCCTCAAACCTCTTCACTCTCCACGAACTATTAAAGCCGCCATGCCAAACTTATTGGGGTGTTTTCATAGATTGAGAAAGTCAAGTGTCAGTATATAGGTAAAGACATTACTCATCTTAAGGAGGTGAGTTCTGAATTGAATGTTATTTTTAATTAATCAAATGATATATAATTAATATAGTTTAGTAACAACACCGACAAAGTGATAGGGGTGAAAATAGACACACAACTAAACAACTTTTATTGAGGGATGCACAGTCCCTGACGTCCTATATAATTGCTAGAGGGCGTGAGAGATAAATATTAGGGGCATCAACATTAACAAATTAGAAACAACCATATTCAAATTTCACAAACTCATCGAGGCGATAGGTAATATGCAACTTATGGGGTTCAACGAGCAAAGCTGTGAAATCTTTCGTGAATAAATGTTGTGCGGTNGGCGATAGGTAATATGCAACTTATGGGGTTCAACGAGCAAAGCTGTGAAATCTTTCGTGAATAAATGTTGTGCGGTAACCGTGCAGCGCTACCTTTGGCGCGAGCAGGCTCATATACACTTGGCGTATTGAGCTGCTGGGGGGATTGAACGAGAATCTGCGTGTCTTTACGGCGAGCAGTATTAGTTTCCAGAGAGTTAGTATTAAATGCTTTATGCCAAGCGGTACCGCACGGATATGACACGCCACNGCTTTATGCCAAGCGGTACCGCACGGATATGACACGCCACAGATTACGACCGAGCGGGTACGGGGTGGCGCAGTGGTAACTCACTGAACTCGCATACAGGGGAGGACCCGGGTTCGATTCCCGGTTCGTCAATACTGATTTCTGTTTTCCATGGTTTCCCGAAATCGCTCTAGGCAAATGCTGGGATGTGTCACTAACAAAGGCCATAGCCGATTCTTTCCCATTCCTTCCCCAATCCATCTTCCCTGAGAAACTTCCTCCTTCTTTAATGACCTCGCTGTCGACGAGACGTCCAACTACTTGGAGCCACGGGGGCTGAGCGGTTAGTCAGCTCGCCTCCTACCAAGGCGAATCGAGTTCAATCCCCGGCCGGGTCACTCCCGGACTTTCGCATGTGGGAAGAGTGCCGGACGATGCCGCTGGTCAGCAGGTTTTCTCTGGGATCTCCCGTTTCCCACGCCTCTTCATCCCTGCGCTGCTCCTTACTCACCTCAATCACCCTCATCAGCCCTCAAGACCTCGCTGTTAAGAGCCGCCCAAATCTCTTCACTCACTCACCCCGACTACCTACCTACCGCAGATTCTGCATAGCTTGACAAAATTTTCTTGGTTTTATGTCTGTTTTCCTTAGCAATGTGTCTGTTTTGACTTCAGTTATCTTATGTAATGCAACCGTATATTAATCTGGAAACTGCAGATTTGTTTGTCTATCACTAATGAAATTTCAGCTCCCAATAAAGGAATGTTTTTGAAATATAAACTAGGAGTAATATATAATTTTCCATTGTAAAATCAAAAGGGATAGTATTTGTATATTTAATTAAACCATGCTGTAAAGATATGCTATCAACATAGATGACATAGTTCTTTAAACTGCAATTCATAAAGAATAATGTTGGATGTTAGGCGGCCTCCATGCTAAATGAGCGTCGGAGGACACTGCCCACTATTGGTTCGTTACGAGGTCGTGGCGCATGTTTTAGCGTGAGTTAGCATGTTCGTGGAACTTGTTACGAATTGTAAGACGCTTTGGAAACCACAGAAACCGCTCCACCTTAAAGAGTGTAAGTTACACATGTTCATGAAAATGATTTTCAGCTTTCCCGGCCATTTTTGTAACTGGTTCGCAGTTGTAATTTTTTTGGAAAATCCACTATTCGTAATTGCTTCACTGACATGCTCGCAGGAAAATTGGTAATCGCTTTTAAAGATAATTTCGATCTCTTAACGTGGTATTAAAAGTGTAATTATTAATTTAGGAAACACTGGAATTATTTATTTCGGTTTGTTAGTTTTATGCACGTAAGAATAATAATAAGCGCATTTAAATCATATTCTAATGAGCAGCAATAGTGCATTCAAGGTTACTTCTAACTTTTCTGAAACCCTGCTAATGTTCCACTCGCAAGCTATTCCCCCTACTCATGTAAAAGAAGCTTAACTACGTTTAGAAAACTACACCAAAGGGACAGCGCGCCGCATTTGTGCGCACTCAGTTACATAATATTTTGCATGAGAACTATTTCCTACTACGCTTTACCAACTCACCCATTTCCTCACTGTTTTTATTCATATTGATTAAAAATAGTATAATTTGTAGATATAATATAAGTAAAAGTTCAATTTAACCAAAAATAAGATACGTTTATGTTAACAAATCGCTTGTGATACAAGACGTATTTAGGAAACAACCAAAAATGTTATACGTGAAGTGATTTTTGAAAGGTTCGATTTAAAAAATGTGAGTATGCTGCGAATAGACTATACACAGCGTCACTTCATCAACGCACGAGTGCTGTTTACCGGGTCGATGGGGCTTTAAATTTATATGAATTAATGGAAGGACGCAACACGGGCAGTAAAGAAGATGCTAAGAAGTACTTTCAAAAGGGCAATGGCTAGTGACATATTCCACTTACTGCACTGGACTGTACTTGGCGTGCACTGACTGAGTGCCGCGCGTTTTATAGTTCGTCTGCACTCGTACTGAATGCAGTCGTTTTCCATGTTCCAGCTGTCGACTGCACTGAAAAAGTGCGCAATGAGTGCAGTTTTTGCCGCACAGTCTCCAGAGTCAGAACTGCAGTTTGAGCGCAAATATGGCCACAGACACGCACTCGCTCCGAGTGATTACTTGATAATTGTACTTTATCTAATTTTCAGGATACACTGAGCGTTCGTTCAGTACAGCCAATTGAAAGACGTCATATGTGGTCTTCCGGGCTGAAGCTTTGCCGCGGTGGCTGCAGTAACAGACATTTCACTCTACATTCCAGCAGACATCTTCTGGGTCTCAGAACACTGAACTGAAAGACCGGGAGCGACCAGAAATCGGAAGCCGGAATACCCATTACACAGTTACAAGTATGCTGGAACAATTTGTTTTCCACTGCACTTAAACTGTCGCACCGCACAGCATAGAAATTCGCCGTTTCTGTTAAATTGTTGATTATATTAGTAGGTTGTAAACATGTTTTTTTTTTCAACATTTGTAGATACTTCTATGTCATGGCGTCTTTGGCCATACAACTTGTCTTCCACCACAGTAAACTAGCTTCAATTCCCGTCGGTTCCACACCTGGATTTTCACATGTGGGAATCGTGGTGGACGTTGCCACTGACCAGTGTGTTTTCTCTGGGTACTCCCGTTTCACGCATCGTTGCATTCCGTCGCTGGTTCATATACACCTCGCTTCACTACCATCGACGGTTAAGACCTCAGCTGTTGAAGCGTCACTAAAATCTCACTCACCCACTCACAGCGTCTGTCGATACCTGTAAGATGCAATAAACGCGTTGAGTGTAAACCTGTGCACGGTGTAGTGAACACTTTGAAACAAAACCTTCTGAATAAATCACTGCCCATTACAATATTATACATGCTATAATATACACTAGCAAGCAGGCTCCTAGTTAAGTTGGCAGCGAGTAAATAAAAAGAGTTCACAACACTCGACATTGTTTTTCGTGTGTCTAACTCGTTTTAATTCATGGCAACTGAAGTTATTACTTCTTGTTTTATACATACACTTACTCAAAAAAGTATTGGCACACCTCATGTTGTAATATTGGGCTCAATGTAAGACTATTAAACATGCAAGAAATACGTGTAGTCAGAGATACGGTAGGTACACAATGTTACGTTCGACAGTATGCAGGGACACGATAAACGAGCTGTTTAGAAATGAAAATGCGGTAATAGAATCGACAAATAAATATTGGCACAATGGAGCCCTCGCACTGTTCGGTCGTGTAAACAGCATGCAACACAAGGTAATTTACGTACAGTATCTGTATCGTTACTACGGGTTGTTTACCAGTCAGTCTGAAGGTAGATGTGGTGGTGCTCAGCACTGTCAACAAGAGACCAAAGAAAGGAGAACATTCGTCCCCCGTTCGAGAGAACGTGGTGTTACTGCACTCACAAGGCAGAAGTCACACAGGGATCGGTAGAATGCTTTCTATCAGCTTCTCCACTGTATGCGATATATAAAACACAAATAAAAGGAACAAAGATCTACACGAAACAAACACAGATCAGGGCGCCCACGAATACTCACACATCGAGAGAGACGCCGTAGCATACATTTAGTCCAAAATGAATCTACATGAAGTGCTGCCTCCTTAGCTGTAGACGTCGCAACAACTTCTGACAAGACGGTAAGTGCACAGCAAGTGCGGAATGTCTTGAACGGTGCCAATATTCATAGCAGATCCCCCCGAAAGAAGCCATATATTTCGAAGGTGAACAGGAAGAAACGTCTTGCGTTTGACAAGGAATATTGTGGAAAAACACTGAAATTCTGGGCCACTGTCATATTCTCAGACGAGTCCAAGTTTAACGTGTTTGGATCTGACGGACGAAAGAAAGTGTGGCAAAAACCGAACACCGAATTTCAACAACTCACACTGCCAACAGTAAAGCATGGTGGTGGACATGTTATGATTTGTGGGTGCATGACATCCTTGGGAGTTGGAAATTTGGCCTTTATTGAAGTAAATATGGATCAATACAAATACATACATGTGTTGCGGGATAATTCGTCCAACAGTGTACACAAGCTCGGCCTGGACGAGGTCTTCCGTTTCCTGCAGGATAACAACCCCAAACACACTGCTTTCAAAACTCGCGAGTTGCTACTATATAATACCCCCAGATGACTTCTTACTCCACCACAGAGTCCAGATATGAATACTTTTGAGCATTTGTGGAATCATCTTGGAAGGGAAAACGCCAAGCGCCGCCCGTCCGGCCAATAAGAGCTTCAGTGGGTTCTAGAGGATGGATGGTCTGAAATTGCCCCTGAAACGACGAAAAAGTTGGTTTATTCAATGCCGAAACGTCTGAAAGCTGTCATTTGTGCTAATGGCTTACATACACGACACTGAAACTGAAGCACAGAGACCTACAGTATGTAGTGGTATACAGTGCCAATACTTCTTTTGCAGTGAGAAAGTGGACTGTTTTGTGTAACTACTAATAGTGTGTTGTTGTTGCTCTTTTGTCAGTGAAATATATTTTTGTTGTACATTATATTAAGGAATACACATATTATTTTCTTTCTATTTTCCTTTATACAAATATAATGGGGGCAATATTGGGTGTGCCAATACTTTTTGGAGAATGTGTATTACAGTGTGAATTTAGATGTTGATAGCAAAAATTCTTAATATTTTCACGGTTTTACTTAGATGGCGCATGACTTAAGCAAAAGGGTTCATGGAAATGTTTTTTTTAGCATATGGCTGAAAGATACAAAATGAGAAATTAAATTATATTCTAAGCAAATTCTTAAGTTCTTAGTTAACGTTGAACGGTATACAGATCGCTCACAGTAAAATTTTCACCCCCGAGAGTGCGTTAAATATTTCAGATATGCACAAAACGAAATGTACAGATTATATTACATCGGAGGAGACATCTGATACACGTAATGTATTTCTTTGAAATTACATATTTTCAAGATATGAGAGTTGACATTCTATTTGTAAATAGGAACCAAATATGTTTTGTATTGCACATGTTGCGTTAGCTCTGTCTAATAACAACTTACTACTTTACTGACTGTTGGAATGTCACCGGCAAGAGTAAACATAAGCAATGTCTGACGCACCCGTCTTTATGTCTCGTTCATAATGTTGACATAAATTGGAGGTCGAACACACCCATAGTACACTACCTAAAACAACCCTAATTACTTCAGTGCTGTACTGGAAAACCGAACGGTAAGACATCGGCGACGTGTGTGAGAACGGCTCTGTACGTAGAAGGTTGATCTGTGTCGAGGTAAGAAAAGCTAAATGTCACTAGTGTACTGTACAGTAATTGGTATTCATGTTTTAAACGTGAAATTAATGTAACCTGTCCATCATTTCTAGGCACTTTAAATTGTTTTCACAAATGAAGAAATGGTTGACATTTTATTAATTTAGGGAGAATGTCGCTGAAATGCCACACGAGCAGAACAGCTGTATGCCGGACGTTTCCCTGGCAGATATCATCCAACCCGTCCTACATTCACTGATATTGTTATAAAACTTCGCGAGACTGGAAGCTTGTTGCCACGAATGCAGGTTCGAGGCAAGAGAGTGACAAATTAAGCAGCAGAAGTAGCTGTTCTTGCAGCTGTTGCAATAAACCCTCATGCCCGTTCTCGCGAAATGGAAATACAGATTAGCCTCAGTCGAACAAGTGTGCTGCGCATTCTTCACAGGCATAATTACTACCGATTCCACATCTCGCTACATCAAGAGCTTCACGACGACGACTTTCAACATCGCATGGAGCACTGCCAGTGGGTTCTGCAGCAAGGTCATGACTTTATGAGTAGGGTACTGTTTACCGATGAAGCCACTTTTACAAATCATGGGGTAGTAAATCGACACAATATACATTACTGGACAATGGAAAACCCATATTGGCTTTGTCAGGTGGAACATCGTCAGTAAAGCGTCAATGTATGGTCTGGTATTTTAGGACAACACATCATTGGCCAGTATTTCATTGATGGCAAACTTAAAGGGTGAAAGTAAAGGCGATTCTTGAGACGTACCTTGCCTGTACTGATGGAATACCTACCTCTGAATTTGCGTCAAATATTGTGGTATCAGCATGATAGATGCCCTGCTTATAATGCCATAGTGGCAAGAAATGCAATAAACCAACGGTTTCCACATCGATGGATAGGACGAGGTAGTCCTGTTCAGAGATTTCCAGTGCGATCGACTGACCTCATCATGTCAAATTTATTTATCGTTACAACAGTGGACAACATGAAACACCGTATTACCGCTGCATGTTCTGCAATAACACCATAAACACTGACAGCAGTGAGTCGATCTGTGATGGAGCGTGCACAGAGGTGTTTTCATTCAAATGGCCATCTCTTCGAACATGAATTGTAAAGTTTCTGCTGTGGAAATCTGATTGCACACCGGAGATGCGGTATTTTCTATTGTGTTATTGCGTATAATTATGTTCATTGTGTATTGTACACTACTTTTATGTTATTGCTTCACCATGTACACCATTTAAGTAGTATAAAAATGTACAGCAACGTAACTTCTGTACTATTATGTAATTGACGCACAACTCTAACCAGAATTTGACTCCCTCTGTTATATCCTCGGTCAGCCACTGCTTATGTTTGTACTCGTACTGGTGACATTCAGTCTGTATGTAAAGTAGTCATTTGTTATTAGACACAACATGTGCGATACAAAACATAGTTGGTTCCTATTTACAAAAAGAATGTTGACTCTCATATCTTGAAAATATGTAATTTCAAAGAAATACATTACTTGTATCAGATGTCCCCTTCGATATAATTTAACCTGTACATGTCATTTAGTGCATATCTGAGAAATTTATCCCACTATGGGGGGTGAAAGTTTTAAGTGGGCCAACCTGTATATACAGAATGGTACGCCTAACGTGGACACCCCAAAATCTTCGCTAAATAAAATTACGTACGGGGTCAAGTAATTTGCCGCAAAATGACTATTCGTAACATGTGTATGAACAGAAATAATTAAACCCTAATGATTTTCCCCCTGGAAACATACATTTATTTCAACGGCATCTGAAAGTGCGTGCAAAGAGGAATTCAGTGATATACATATGCAATGGAAAGTAAGACAGAAACGCCAACAAATAAAGTGCAAATATGATTAAGTTAAATGGGCCAGTAGCATGGGGGCAGTGGACCTGTACTCACACCTGTAAGCAAACAACGCGCTCTGTGACTCATCCTGGCGGGACCGCTTCCTTATAGCAGCGTAGCGCTTACCTTAATGGGGCAAGTGGCACAGAATACGATATTCGACAAAGGAGAGCACCGCAGCGGAAGGAAGACGGGCAATGTAAGTGCAAGTCTGATATCAATACATTACATTTTATTCAGATACCAGCATAATTCAGGAGATTTGTTTCCTAGTCACTAACTGTACTAAGTAACGAGTGCGTACAGATGCACAACAAAATTAGAACAAACCAACCTAAGGAGAATTGCAATCGTATCCGCATGCAGAGTACAAAAGATCACAGTTATGGTTAAAACGCTTCACATTAGGTATTTTCACAACATGTGCTGTATTTGTTTACAATTGACAGCAACACACATCTGTAAACGCACATGTAGCGAACGACGAGCAGTCTGAAGTGTTTCTGGCCTACAGCCTCTACAAACATCCACAATGCAGTCTTACATGTCTTCTGGCGTCTTAGGAACTATTTTGTACATCCTATCTTTCAGTGTTCCTACAGGAACAAATCGAGAGGTGTGAGGTCAGGGGAGCGAGCTGGCCATCTTACAACACCACCATGCCCTAACCACCAGTTTGGAAACGTTTCATTTAATGCTTGCCTCGCCAACAAAGCAAAATTTGCAGGACAACCATCGTGCTGAAACCACATCGCGACATATGTCGAGTGGTATGTCTTCCAGAAGTGCCAGTAAGGTCTCTCTGGTGAAGTGGGCGTACGTACAGCTGGCCATTGTCCCTTGAATGAAGTATGGCCCTGTGATGTAGTCTCCAACGATTCCACACCGCACATTCACTTTCCACTTTTGATGGTGCTTCACGTGCCAGACACAATGCGGATTCTTCGTTGCCCAGTAGTGCATAAAATTTACGCGCCCATGGTTTGTGATGGTCACTTCATTGGTAAATAGTATGTTCTTCAGAAAATTGCTGTCAATTCTTGCACGCATCAGAACAAACCTACAAAACTGAACATACTGCTGGAAATCACCTTCATGTAATGCCTGATGAAGAGCCAGGTGATATGGATGGAAATTCCATTGGAGCAGTATCTGTGACACACTTGTTTTACTTATTCCTACGAACCTGGAACGTTCTCACGTACCCATGTGGGGGTTTACATCGACATGTACCAACACATCATGTTGATGTGTCTCGCCTGTAGCAGTCTTTCCTCACACTCGTGTTGTGAAATTCCAATCACCTCGTGACAAGAGACGTGTGCAAATTCTTCGTATTGTTTTCCATGAGATGGGCATTCGATCAGGATACCTTTCACTATACATTTGGACGGCTTGCTTGGTATTTCTGCAACACTAACCATACATATGTGAACTTCGTTGCGTACATACACCCTTATGCTGCAATACCACTTACCATAACATATAACGGGGACTGGTGCTGCGCTGCTATCAGTAGCGGTCCCACCAGGATGAGTCACGGTGCTTGTTTCTTGCTTACAGTTATGAGTTCAGGTCCACTGCCCCATGCTACCGGCCCACCGCCCCATGCTACCGGCCCACCTAACTTAATCATATTTGCACATTATTTCTTGGCATTTCTGTGTTACTTTCCATTGCATATGCTATATCCCTGGATTTATCTTTGCACGTACTTTCAGATGCCATTGAAATAAATGTATATTTCCAGGGGAATAATCATATGTGGTTTAATTATTTCTGTCCATACACATGTTACGAATAGTCACTTTGTGGCAAATTACTTGCCTCCATACATAATTCCATTTAGCGAAAACCGCATTTCGAGATCTACAATAGTTACAGACATTTTTGGGATGTCCACATTTGGCGGACCACGCTGTATGTATACATAGAGTTTTGTTTGAGAGAGAGGCACAGAGGCAGTAGAGAGCTAAGAGTGAGTCTGGCAGGCATATACTGGCTGTAACAAAATTCAATACTCAAGCTTCTAGGGATGGTAGAAGAGACCAAAACAGATATTGTATGTTTTATTAAATAAGCACAGGTTGGAAATTTATGATTAGGGTACATTTTGACGATCATAAGAATGAAAGCAATTTTAATTATTTACAAAACTGTTCAAATCTGCGTTTCGCTGCACATATACAAGCTCTGCAACGACGTGCCATTACCCGTCGTACATTTTCAAAGACTCTAAGCAGAGAGTGCTGCATTGCTGCAGAGAGTAAGCAGCTGTAAGCACCCGAGTGACAAGCTTTTCCGCCGATTACATTGGAGTCTCGTTCAAGAGGGTTTTCAAGCGCCCCCACACAAAATAGCCAAGTTGGGCAAGGTCTGGAGAACGAGAAGGCCATGTAATGGGTTTACCACGGACTATCCATTGCTCACCGAATCTACAGTTAAAATTCTCTCGGAAGTCATGAGTGAAATGAGGAGTTACACAACCACGTTAATCCCCCAATCGACATTAAATATCAACAGGAACGCCAATTTATTTTTCAGGAACCGCATGTGCGGGTTACCATTGAGACGTAATGGCAGCATGTACGACCCAATGAAACTGTCCCCAACAATACTTACCCACATGTTGACAGCAAATGTTGGTTAGTGGGAACGCATAAAGCGGATTTGAGGATTTCAATCTACCCATGGGCGTTGGTTGTGTAAATTGACTGTTTCATTTCGAGTAAACGATGTTTCGTTTGTGAACAACACAATCTGTCCAAAACGAGGTTCCAAAACGCATCTCCGCAGGTACCATTGACAAAACCCAGCCTGACGAGGATAATCGTTCTCTTGTGGATGAAATGGATGCAGCTGTTGTTCATGCTACACCAGTCAAACAGCCATGTGGTCAACACGCAATTGTTGAGTAACACATCGTGAGCTTTTTGATGAACTATTCTCAGCCTGTTCTAAAATCGCCTCCTCAAATTCGAGCGTGCGCACTGTGCGATTACGGCCAGTGTCGGGTCTGTGGACCTAGAATTGAACATAGCTAAATCTATACACTGCAGCAAACAGGATGGTGTTACCACAATCACGAGCTCTCATTTTGACAAACTAAGCTGCAATGAACCTGTTTCGCACAAGCGGCGATAGATCGCAACAAACGTACGATGGTTTTACCCACACCGTCCACAATATCACTCCTCATAAAGAAGTGCAGTAGCTTTTGAATTATCATTGCAGGCACCATAAACCAAGTGCGTGTCTTGCTAATTCAGCCCATACTGTTCCATCGCTCTGCTCTAAACATACAAAAGCCTACTGTCTGCGTATTGTCACAACACAGACCTGGACTGGCAACAAACTATGTATGTACGTACTGTGATGTACTGTTCCATCGCCCGGGTCTAAACTAACGACAAAGTACTGTGTAGTGAGTGAGTGGAGAGATTTGGGCGGCTCTTAACAGCGAGGTCTTGAGAGCCGATGTACTGCGTAGTGTCACAGCACAGACATTACACTCTAATGTCATGGCATGTTGAACGGAGTATGTAATGCTGATACTGGTGGCTATCTAACAAAAAAAAAACGTTTGTTATGGTTTCTTTTATTATCCCTTAAAGTGTGAGTATTGAATTTTGTTACACATGGTATACCTACTGCATGCATATCCATACTACGGATGCTCTCTAATGCTAATGCTATGTCAGCGAACTTTGTATGCAGTCTTCCTGCTATCCAATGAAACTTTGCGTGACTGTACGCGCCGACCCAAACATTCGATTGGTGGAAAGTCTATAGAAAGTCAAATGCGGTCGTCCATCCTACTTTCACTCGTGTCCTTTTCATCTACAGTTGTATAAAAAGTCTGTTTTGTAAGCGAATATGAGAGCGATACAGTGAATAAAAAAACAAGACTTTTACACGAGTATGTTCTATATTGCATTCAAAATTCTCGCGAGGCGGGAACATGTTTAAGATTGCTTCCTTTCACTACCAGTAGGTGGGGGCTGACATCAGTCATGCAGTTCCCGACTTCAGTTATAAAATGGTGGAACTGGTGGAAACATTAAGGCAACTAGCATGATACGATTTATAAAGGGACGCCACCAGTTGAGAAACACCAAGGCCAAGGTACATTGTGATAATTATCGTTTCACGGGAACATGTTTGGATGAGGTATCGTACCTTTGATAATAGCAATACATACGTTCCAGATGGGTAGCATAAAACCCTCACCTGACATATAATGATATCCTTTTCTTTGGACTACTGAAGTAGTACTTGGGTAGAGGCAATTCGTGACCCACAGTGTAGTTAAACCAGCCGTTATGTACTGACTTCAATCTGTTGACACTGTTTTCTTCTATGTTGGGTTAGATTTATTGGTGTACCACTGTAACAAATGTTTAGACTAACGTGTATACTTCGCGGAAAAGTAATCTGTACCACGGCTATACTACGTATTGTGCTTAAATGTATGGACGCAATAACTGCGCGTAATTATATGCCTTGTTACCTGATTTATAGAATCACACTCGTATAATGAAGAGCTCCAAAATGCCTTGAACGTTTTATTTGTTAGTCATTTGAAGTGAGCATTCATTTTACAAAAGAAAACAACTTAAAATTAATTTAAGCAATTTCTTACAAAATTAAGATTTAAATCACGTTGCAAAGTAGTCAAGCTCCGTGTAATTTGAAACGTCATTACCAAATGTTATTGAACCAGGATGGATTAATTTGTTCGGAGAGGAGGAGAAGAAGGAATGTATAAGGCGGTGCATGGGGGAAATTTGTACACTTACATAGTCACTTAGTAAAATGAAATATTTATTGAGGTACGAGGGGCAAAGTGGTATAGTGGTCAGACTACTCGCCTCGCCCATAATAACCGGGTTTGATTCCCGGCGGGGTCACTCCCGGATTTTCACACGTGAAAATCGTGTCAGACCATGCCACTGGTCGGCGGGTTTCCTCGGGGATCTCCCATTTCCCCCGTCCTTGCATTCCGGTACTGCTCCATACTCGCTTCGCTTCACCGTAATCGGCTCTCAAGACCGCGATGGAGCCGCCCAAATATCACCACTCCACTTATTGAGGTACCATTACAAAAACATAATCCATGCTGGCTGTATCGACGACGTAGAGCACGAGTAACAGCGCTCATGTTTTGTAACTCGGAGAGGAGAAGGGATGCCAGTAATACTAATCTAAAGAAATCTCCGGCCACGATCTTTGAAAGACAGGCCCGTTCACTATTGTACTATCATGGAGAGGTGATATATCCGATTTATTACACAGAAAAGCCACGTGTTATGCATCTGTTAGCAGTATGGAATTTTTACTCTGTTAATGTATTTTGTTACATCGTAAATGTAAATTAATATAATCTGGTAATATAGTAGTAATCACCAGGTGAGCAGCAAGAATGGCATAGATCGTCATCAGCTCCCCTCCCCTGCTGGTAGTCAGTGTCAGGAGGACCAAAGTTTAAAACATTAAACCATTTGTCTTAAAATTACTTAAATGTTCCCTAGACATATAAGTTTAAAGTTGGCCTAAATATGGTGGATGTTTCCGCATTGTACAGAATGTAGTACATAGAACTTCAAGAACTGTAAAACTAATGTGCACGGCACCGTTAACTCACCCTAAAGCCTCTCAATCAAATATTTAATTTTTGCTCGTGATGTAGTTAGTGCCGTGTTAGTTGCTTATGCAGCGATTCTTAATTTTATGTCCGTTATAGAGAAACTACTACTATTTAAAAAAATAACGTTACTTGTATTTTCACATGTTAACTGTGCCAGCGCTCTAATGTAATATTTTCAGAACATCTACCATGAACACCATAATGTTCGAAGAAATTTCTCGAATTGGATTAATTAATCACAAACACAATTTAAAAAAAATTAACCAATAGATTTATGTGTTTTTTTTTATAATTTATTTTTCACCTTAATAGATTACTGTTGATGTTTGTGGTTTCAGTTTGTCTTGTTAGCGCTTCCCCACAACCCCTAAGATTAATTCTATGCTGAGTCCCTGGTAACCATTGACTCAGCGAAGGCATGCAGCTTTAATACAGGCACGACCACTCGCTCTCTTTTAAACTGTGTGGGTTGTTTTCAATCACCAGGTTGAGGCGTAAGTGTTATGAACAAAATTAAAAATGTCAAGTACGTACACACATTTTAAATCGGATTAATGTTGTAGGAGACGTGTAGCGACAGTTGAGAACACCTTCTTGCANGTGACACCGTCACTTTTTTCTGGCTCCCAAGAGCACGGGTGCGGTGTCACGGCTTCTCGTCGCGGTACATCTTGCCGATGCGCTGGAGTCTGACGGCAGCCTGCTGGAGATCCTTCTCCAGCAAGCCCTCGGAGTCGGGCCCGGCCTCCAGCACCTTGCGCAGGTCCAGCGAGTTGACGAACTGAAGGTACAGACGCTGCGTAGCACTCAGGTTCCTACCGTCGCCGTAGGCGGGGGTCTGCGAGGACGGCATGGAGCCGACGACAGCAAGGCAAGCCACCAGAACCACCAGCATGAAGACCAGCTTCTGCATCTCCCTCCACGGCTCTCCTGGAAGAACGACGTGTTCCACTAAACATAGGCGTCACTAAGAGGTGGTCTGTGTGTGCAAAGGACTGCCCATTAATAAAAAGTTAGAATAATCCCTTGTAGCTTACAATTCTGTAAAACGCGATATATAGTGTGAGGCTCACGATATTTTCGTTTTATTCATCGGTTTTATTTTAAAGGCGGTTCACGGTGAACTGAGAACATTCGAAAGCACTGCTTAAGGTCTAATTGAACGGACACTGGGTATTCTTTCAACATTTGTAAAATTAACGTTGCCGTGGGCCTGATTACTTTNTAAGGTCTAATTGAACGGACACTGGGTATTCTTTCAACATTTGTAAAATTAACGTTGCCGTGGGCCTGATTACTTTATTCATGCGTCAGTTAAATGGAACTGAGAAATTATTAGAACAGTAAATATTTTACAAGTGTGCTAATTCCTACGTTTATATGCTTTAAAAATATCAGAAAGCAAAATTATTTCAGTATTCACGAAAGTGCCCCTAACAATGTAAATTCATGTTAATACTTAGAAGTATTTTCCTTCCTCCGTTACCAACTTCACTGGGCGCATGCCAGTCAGTGTACCTCTTAAAATATATGCAGGTAGGAGTGGTGATATTTTTCAAAGATTGATTCCGTAAGTGATCAATCAACCGTGAACAACCTATATTGCAGATACATCTATGCTTGTCTTAGCCACAATGCATGTTAAATTAAGGCGTTTTCTCTTGGCATGGCCAACTCTAGCTAAGCCTATGCTACTGTAGGAAGCTGTCAAACAGCTACCGCGTTCATATGGTTCGCGGTTAACTGAGCAATTTGAAATCCCTGCTTAAGATCTACTTTTCTGCCCAGTTTGTACCCTTCCACCATATATGAAATTAACAGTATCGTACACCCGGTCACTTAATGGACGCAAGAATTAAAATATACGAAACATTCATGGAACGTTCCTATGTTACTTGTTCGCATTTTTGAGAAAAATGGCCAAAATGGCTGACATCTGATGGCGGAAATACGTACTATTATCAAGGTGATAAACTGCCTTTGCTGATTATCTGCAGCGACCTAGATGGTATATTTATTGACATTTTTGTAATTTCTGAGAAAAATGCCATAAAAAGTAAAAATTAACATAATGAAACTTTCAGATAGTTTAAAAAAAAATCCTGAATAGTGTCAGAAGACCAAAATTGAGCAAAAAAATTGTTCACCTTGTACCCTAGTAGGATAAANAAAAAAAATCCTGAATAGTGTCAGAAGACCAAAATTGAGCAAAAAAATTGTTCACCTTGTACCCTAGTAGGATAAAAATCGTGATTGATCTGCTCTCTTGCATAAAGTGGAAAAATATTGATTCACCCTCTATCGTTGTAACAATTTTTGTTTATGGTATCATATACCCAGTAAAACCTTACCTTGAGAGTGGGCTAATTACTAGTTCCCCATTAAAAATTACCTAGAATATGAAATTCCCTATCTTCTTATTCGTTCCCAACAACTATTAAAGGTGTCGATTTAAAAAAAAAACGAGACTATGCATAATGATTCAGCATCGCCTATAACCCAGATAATTTTTTTTTCATCCCTAAAAGTTACGATTCTTTATCGAGCTACATTTGCATCTGTCAAAAGAGCTTGTAATTTTTTATGATGTTTTAATGCTGCAACATAGTTTGAGGCAGATAATCAATCCATCCCTGTTAGTTTCTTTGTCACTTTGCGACACAATACTGCATATCAAATGGGGTTGCCACCCTCCATTGCAGACAACTTTTTACCTTCAGGATTTATGAACGTTTGATGCTGGTATATTGAGCAGTATTGCCCAGTCAACAAACATGGCCCTCTTGTTGCAACTGCTTAGAACCCACAGTATTCGTGTAAAACGCACGCAAAACTTTCTGTGGCAGCTATGTAGTTACAGGTCATAGGCAGGCCGCGGTGGTTTAGTGGTCAGACTACTAGCTTCCCACTTGAGCGAACCGGGTTCGTTTCCCAGTGGAGTCGCTCTCGGATTTTCTCATGTGGGAATCGTTCTGGTATGCCGCTGGTTGGCGGGTTTTCTCGGGGACCTCCCATTTCCCCCACCCTTTCATTCCGGCGCTGCTCCATACCTCGCTTCACCTTCATTGGCTCTCAAGACCTCCACTCTCCGTAGGCAGTACTAGTACTTCCTGCAGGGAATCACACGCCAACTGCCATCCGAAATAAACAGGCAGGTCCAGTAATGTAAGCTTGTTGATGTATGGTACAAGTTGTTCACAATAAGTGTTAAATATCTCCTACGCTATCGTCTTTGCAGTGGGCACAACAGCATATCATAGACGCACGTAGACAGTATTGTCTGCGTGCTAGGCAATGCACTGCTGCAGCTGAAGTTTTGTGTGCGATTTATACAACAAGGGTGTGTCCTAGGCAGTTGCAACAAGAGGGACAATTATGTTGATTAGGCAATACTGCTCAATAAACCAGCATCAAATGTTCATAATTCTGACAGTAAAAAAAGTTGTCTGCAATAAGAGGACGGCCACCCCTTTTATTTGCATTACGGTTGGAGGCATTAATAAAAAGATTCGTACTATATGAAATAGCTTTCGGAGGATTGTAATTTAATTACACTTAAGTTCCGGTATTTTCCAAATATACCGTTTAAAAACTCTATTTTCAAGGGCTCATATCTCCCTTAATATTCAGTTTAGGTTAAAAGTGTCCTATTTCCCACTTGATTTTCCATAAGGAATAAATAGCATTTTGAAGTTTATTCAACCCCATCCTGTACACACACACACACACACACACACACGCACACAGACAGACACACGCAAACACACAACATGTCACTAGATGTATGTTTCAAACTTTGTAAGGGGATTCCTCCTAAAAAAATTAGATAAAAATTTGATACAACTTGTAGCCTGAAGTTATTACTAATGGAGTCATGCGTCCCTAAAGCAACCCAAGGTTTTGTAATACATTAATTTAAATATATCAGAAACTACGTAATATTAGCTATTCTGCAGTTTTGATGCTTGAATTTAACGATTTCACATTAACAAATAGGGTTGCCTTAGTGAAACACACTGAGGCCAACCATACTCAAGAAATAAGTGAAATAAATTTCAACCAGTGCACTGCATGGGTAGGGAACACATCTGCCACCCTCATATGTATGACTGCGAAGGAGGCCTGTCTACCTCGAACTGTTTTCTATGTTTGAGACCAAGAAGAGTGAGAGCGATAAGGGCGACACTGCCACGCGCATCAAGTGCGCCATCGCCGCTAAGCGCAAGGCTATGAACTGCTGTGCAGTGTTCTGTTGCGTGTGCCTATGGGACTTTCAGCGGCAACCTTGACGCCTGCGGCGTCCCTATATTTTATTCGTCCGTACCACGCTCTAACGAAGCTCCAGCGGGAAGAACACGAAGGCAGCGGCCAGGGGGAGATCCCGAAGTATTCCCACAACGCCGAACAAACAACAAACCTCCAGCTAGAATACAAGGGCAGACGCCAGACTCCGCGAGCAGGCAGGAACGACGAGACGTATTTATGACCTCGCCAGGCTGTGCTTTGTCCCAGGCTCTCGACCACAATAAAAACCGAGAGAGCGTTTGGACGAACGCAACGAGAGGCCCCTT
>NQII01000442.1:751283-805507 GCA_002778355.1 Clitarchus hookeri
ATTTTTCCTGAATTTTCTTTGCTATAAACCTCACGGAGCCCGAGACCTTTCCAACGAATGCAAAACCGTGGAAATCGGTTCGTGCGTTCTGGAGTTATAGCGTCAGGAAGGAAAACCCGACTTATTTTTATATAGTAGATAACAGCTTCGACTTTGTTTGTCATTAGAACAATGAATCGATGTTTATTATAGAGATATATCGATTACCCTATTATTTTGAAGTGCATTGTGTAAGCATCAACAAATTAAGGGTTATGGGAATTGCCGATTTAATTTATTTATATTTTGGCTCTGTTTTGTTTTTTTTGTTTTGACTGTAGGAGTGTTTGTTTCTTTATTTAATTTTGTATGACATTGAACTTTGAAGATCACTGATGTACATGTGTTTTGCTTACGACTGTTGACATGAATTGGCACTGGTTCTGATAACGTCATATTAAAAATATGAGATATGTTGCAGTTTTGGAAGAAATCTGGTAAGTGTATGTAATTAGTTTTAAAATTTTTCGCAATTCATTTTATCTGTGTTATATTTGAAATGGAAACACGAAGTAAGTCATGATAAGGTTAGGTGCTCTGGTGATTTAATTAATTATCTAAATTATGCTCATTCCACTTTCAAAATAGACTAGCCAATTTCTATAATTTTTCATGATTGTAACTTTTATGTTGAACAATCGTCCAGAAGTCTATGGCATTCTCATTGCCAGTTGTATGATTTGGATCATGTTCTTTTACACATTGGCTGTGAAATAAGTAATTATGGGCTATGTTCAAATTCAATGCAACATACTCTAGTTCATTTGCCCTTGTTCCCTTCTGTACTGACAATTGTTGACATTCCCTTGATCCCTTTGTGACAAAGTGTGTGTAGTTTGAATAACCATTGTCATTTCGTAACTCACAACGCGTACGAAAAAAAAAACTTATTACTTTTCTTATGTTGCCTTGTTTGAATATGAACAGTGTCAGCAAGTACAAAGAATCTGCCAAACTTTCATAAACAATTGAAAAATGATTACAGCGTAGGGCATGTGAAGGGGACATTTCTTGTGCCCTTAGCAGAATGGGACATTGTGTGGTGCATCTATACCATTACCGCAAATTCGGATAGTTATAGTGTGACGTCACGGCCTCAATGCACTTTAATAGGGCACGTAGCCAAGTAAGGTCACTCTGCTGGTGAATTCAGACGTAGCCAATGGATATTAGTGTAGGTGGCGTCCTAGCACATTTATTGAAGTTATATCTTGTAGATAGTTGTAGGCAGGGTTTTGTTTTTTGGCACCTTTTGAAAAGGTGAATTCTGGCCTGCCATGGTTGTAAGCCATAAATAAGAGGGAATTGTGGTTCATACATTATTGTAGATTGGTGTTGTTGGAGGTTGCTCCTTCACCCCATGTTAGTACGTCATCCTAAGAACAGGTATTAAGTTATAGCTCGCAGGAGCATGGGTCACTGGAAAACACCGTATAAGAGCTCTCAATATAGTAATTTGGAATGCGACAAGCTCTTCAGAAAGTGGCCATGGATAGAAAGTATTTAGCAGTCCCAGAGACTCCTTAACTGACACCAGCCAACTTACCAGCCGTAAGTTGCCAGAAGGTACAACTTTTTGTACAGCACTTCTTTTATTTTGAACCTGTCCCCTATTGTATGGTTTACATCAGGCCCATTCAACTAGTTTTCTCACTGGGCCACTTACAAATAATGACACTGTTTGATGGGCTACGCTCATTTATTTCCAAGTCGTGGCTCACTAGTCAGTTTATGTACATGAAGATGTACTTGAGTGAAATAGTGTATTATTGTATCAGAAGTTTTATGCGAGTAACAGTTAATTTTAAATAAAGTAATTGTATTCAAAATTATGTATTTAAAAAAAATAATGGCTGATAAAATATTTTGTTTGCAGGCCAGTCTGATGTGTCTGGCAGTCTGCTAATTGAATAGCCCTGGTTTACATAATTCATTTCACCGCTAGATTTTGAAGTGTGATTTTAAAGTTAATGTCCAGTTAATCCCATTGACTATAATTAAGAGAATTGTGCATTTAGTGACTGTTAGTCACCAAAGTTAAAGCAGTGTCTCAATTTAAAGAAAACTCTTTGGCCCATCTGGCAAGAGCACTGCTTAGGGCTCTCTTATTATCTCGTTCTGTGAAATTGAGAGAACCACTCTCTCGTTTTTGTCCTACGCCACGCAGACAGCTGATTCCAAAGAAGCACAAAAACATGTTGAGCTAAAATCATGGTCATAGCTATTGGAAGTTATTTATATGTTCAAAAATTTCACAAATAATTAATAACACTACCGGAATAATTGTTAGCTCATAAAATACTGGTACTTTTGTTTTATATATTGTATATTACCACCATGTTGCAGCAAAGTGACAAAAAATACAAGACTTTTTCAGATATCCATATTTTTATTTTTATAAAAACGTGTTACATAAGTTATTTTGTTTACAAAAGTTATTTTGTTGATTAAAAAAGTTTATATTATTCACTTACAGGTAAAATGGGATGTCGTTTTGGCCCAGAAAGCTACTATAACTTTTTTCAAACACAGAAAGAATGTAAACAAAATGGAGTGTGATCAGAGTCTGTGTGAGAGCGTAAGTGAGTACACAACTTTGTGCTCTCTCTATTTTGCGCACTCTCAGACGAATTGAGACGGTTAGAGAGCATTCTCTCTNAAAAAAGTTTATATTATTCACTTACAGGTAAAATGGGATGTCGTTTTGGCCCAGAAAGCTACTATAACTTTTTTCAAACACAGAAAGAATGTAAACAAAATGGAGTGTGATCAGAGTCTGTGTGAGAGCGCTAGTGAGTACACAACTTTGTGCTCTCTCTATTTTGCGCACTCTCAGACGAATTGAGACGGTTAGAGAGCATTCTCTCTGGCATCATAATGATGTAGTCATGAGGACAAGAGCACGAGAGAGCATTCTCTGAGCCATTTGAAACACTGCCTAAGTTAGCGTTGAATCTTAGCTTTAAGTGGTGAAGCTCTGTGCATATCTGGTAACATCCAACCTCATAAAAAAAAAACTAGGGAAGCATGTCAGATCAAAGACACATGTATGAAGGACTGTTATCCAGGTTTTGTGTAACCGCAGATAGACTTCTGCCTCAGAACAATATGTAGAGTCTAGGTGACAAGTTTAGGGGCTTCTAGATTCAAAACCTTCCAATGCTGCAGTAAAATTCACACTGCCTTTTATTCCTAGCTGGCGTATGTAGACCCTACTATGAAATGTAGGCTATCAGATTCATGGTGACTGCTATAAAATTTTTGTTTAAGAGCTAATAAACTTGTAAATCAGAACGAGATGGCAAGATTCTGAGATAAAAACTTAGGGCATCCTAAATTTAAAACTTTACATTGTAGCAGAAAAGTCCACTCTGTATTTCAATCACAGCTGGTGTATGTACTATAAAATATATCATATTCATAGCAATTGAGGTCTAGATTTGGTTTTAAGTGCTGATGAACTTTTGACTCAGAGTACGATAGTGATTCTGGGAGGCAAGTTATTGGCGTTTAGACGAAACCTGGTTGGCAATCGCCTTTAATCCAAAACATTTTGTAGTACGTACATACAATAGCAGCGATTGGAGAGCAGTATGTGTTTTGCTGCAACATGGAAGGGTTTTTAATTTAGAAGGCCCTAAACTTGTCTTCCATGATTGACATCTTGTTCTGAGTCACAGGTTAATTGGCACTTGGACAAAAACAGGATAGAAGTCCCTATGAATCTGATGTTGATTTTTAAAACACACACGTTTTGATAAGAACAGAGTGTGATTTTTTTTTTCTGCTACTTTTGTAGGGTTTGAATCTATAAGGCCATAAACTTGTCTCCCAGAATTGCCATCTCAATCTTAGTCACAAGTTTATCGGCACTTAAACAAAAACTGAATGGCAGTTGCCACGAATCTGATACATTTTGTAGTATACACACTAGCTGTGATTATAGTGCTGTACACATTTTCCTGCTACATTGGAAAGAAATGACTGGCAGTCGCCATGAAGCTGGCAAGTACTTTAACAATCACAATATTGTCACCACACATGAACTACACGCACTTATCTTGAAGAAGAGGATACATTTTATAGTATTTACATGAGTTGTTATTGCAGATGCACAAACATTGACAAAAATGTTTTTTATAAATTATGTGTATAATAATAATAATAATAATAATAATAAATAAGCGATCAGCTAACTCGCTTACATACTTTGTATATCTATATTACCTCTTCTGTAGTCCACATCAAATTTTTGTTTACTGTATCACCATTAGGAAATTTGTTGTACTGTAAAAAGTACACAGGTGTGTCACGTTACTATTTCAAATAATATTTTACATGCTAGGACGTGTGTAGTTTTTTTTATGAGGTATTTCCTTTTCAAAGAGAGCGTCAGTAGTGATTCATAACAATTACCAAGTTATAATATTTCATTTAGTAACTTAATTAAATTTAATTCTTTACATTAATTTCTGTGCTTTTGAAATCATGGCAAAGGCAAAAATTGTATTTCTTGTTAAATAATTACAAATAAAATAGTTCAGATAATACCAATCAGTTTAAACACAAAACCCTAGTAATCAAGAATAACGAAGTGTTGGAGTTTGATCTGTTAAACTGGCAACAATATTATCCCTGAGCTCCAACTCGTTATTTTTCTAGTTTTGTGCATTGACTAGTGCTTGGAGGAAGGAAATGGCATATCTTCACTAACAGTACTTCCTGGGTGCCAAAACAAGAGAGAGAAAGAGTTCATTGTTAATCTCCCTATCTGTATGCTAACGTTACGCACAGTGACATACAAGAAAGAAAGGTATAATTTGCACCGGTTGTCGGTCCATCCCTTGCCTACAAATGTACTTAGGTGAAACGCAGGCTCGCAGCAGCAAATGGCTCATTGCTAAGGTTCAGTGAAGGCATGATTAGTGGCGAAACAGGACAGGATAAATGTGACTGTTGCTTCTTAAATGTTGCACGTTTATGTTGCAGAACGTTTGCATGCAGCTAACACTATAAAAAAATTAGTAATCAAATTTAATAAATATTTTTCAAGGGAACGCCGGGCAACTGGACATCTTATGATGCTATACCAACGGTGAAGAACAAGGAAATTGTAGCTTTCATAATGAAAATGTTTAGAAAAGAAAAATAACATCACCTTCCATACAATATAATTTTGTAGAATAAGCTACAAAATCAAAAGAACTTGAAAACATCTGAAGAGTTACATATTTTTCTTCCGGTAAATAAATTGTACAAGGCTTGGTGGATATAAAATGACTCGGAGGTCAAGTAATTTTATACATGGATTTTGTTTTATATTTTTCAGAAGTCATGAGTCTACACAGGTGTTCTAAATTATTTTCGGTACTTTACAAATAGGTTTCACCTCTCTTTCTTTTCCCCATGACATTGTCCTGCACGCCAGCACTGATGTCTTGTTCACACAGGCCAATCAAATTTGAGTAAAACAGCAGCAGCACTGTACTAATATAATCAGTTCATTGTAGCAGGACCTTAACCACTGTGTCAGAGAGTATTACTGCTGATAATTTTTCAGTGATTTATGTCTGTAAAAATACCCTTAACTAATGACTGTGAATAATCCGGATGGTAGGTTGGTCCGGTTATAAGAGGTTTACGCTCAAGGTAAGTAAACATAATGTGCGATGAAGTTCAATACATCTTTGGCAAAGCTAACCATATTTCAATAACAAATTATGCTTCGTGTACTTCACAAGATGTTTTATCTACCACACGAGTAAAGATATAAATAAAAAAGGTAAATTTTATAGGAATTCATTTTTTTGTAAGTTGTTAGTCTGCTGACCATGTGTACTGGTTATTCATATCAGAACCTGCATTCTTTTATTTTTGGTTACAAAGCACATTATTTTTTGAGACATTATTGGAATATCCTATAGTAAAACTTCCATTGAGAGAGTATAATGTAAAACTGAAGTAAAATATGCTTTAGAATTGTTTCAAAATCTGAGGCTTAAGTTCATTTGTTCTTCTCATAGCCAGCTTTCTTTTGAAGAGTATTTATATTTTAGCTGTGCTGCTGTTAGGAAAGATTTTAAGCATAAATATTAAACTTCCCAAGCAATTTTGCAGATTCAGAATGCATTACATTCATCACTAGAACAATTTTTGCATTAAACACAGACTCTTCATTATAAAAATGTGTTTAAAGTCACTGCAGAATACTATATTTTCACTAAACATTCTTTGGATTACCTAATTTTTTAAAACTCTTGAGTTATACATAAAATATTAACTAACTTTTTTAGTGAAGCAGGAATTATGAACTTTGACAATGTATATATTTCACACACAAAGTGTGTTTCACTGTTGCATATACAGTATAACAATTTTTATACAAAGTATATATGGAAAAATAATAATTTTGCTCTGAAAAACTTGTGAAAAAATGGGAACTTAGTTTTCCAATATTATGGGACACCATGAACACTGAATTTTTCTACCTACTGTACTTCATTGATTACAGAGTGTTAATGGTTAGTATGTTGTATTTCAGGCCAGAAAGAACGGACAGACAGGCTGACACCACGAAGTTCGCCAGCAAAATCCCCAAAACACAGTCCGGGCTCGACAGTTTCGAATGGTGACATAAGCTTGACGTCTGAAGATGGATTTGGTCCATATATTTCTGGTCCTTTAGCGGGCTTGAATGAGGATGAACTTGGTACTACTTCTATTAATATTTATGATTGTAGCATTGTTCATTATGTGGTGTTCTGTTTTAAAACACCTTGATTTTATTTAAAAAAAATTATTTTAAACCTCTGGATATGGAAATAACCTGCTGATAGAATTTTTATTTGCACATGATAAAGAGTTAGTGGTGTTTGTTGCCAGTTGGTTGTGTAGTTACAGGCAATCATGTTCATTTCTGCAGTAGACTGCCAATTATGTTAATGTGTCATGGCCATGAGTCACCCACCACTTAGTTGTCAGCAGTGAGTCATTGGTGTGTATACATTCTCACATGTGCTAATTTACTAGGTTCACAAACTTGTACCCGTTTTTGCATTCTTCCTACATTAGTGTGAATGCACATAGCGTGGAACTGTTTTGTCTGTGGTAGGTTTCTTGTATTCTATAGCCTTATAGAAACCAAATCAATGAAGAGATTGTACTTTTGCTGACAAGTTAAGGGTGGGAACGATTATCATAAAATTCCTTAGTCACACAAATACATTTACAACTAGATGGCAGTCTTGTATAAACTATGCACATTGGAAGCATTTATAATTCCAAGGAGTATATGCAGTAGCTACTTATGTAAACCTGGGAAAAAGTGAGTGGCAAGGAACAGAAGGAAAAGTGTATAACATTATCACGTCGTGGTGTAGAGTGGGGATCAAATGATTGTGGAGGTCAACAATTCTTCATGCAGCTATAGTTTAAGTTTACAAATAATAAAAATAATAAATCCTCAAGGAGGGAGGGTAACTAATTACCTAAGTAAAATTAAATGTTTGGTTCGTACACATCAAAGAAAATCTTCATGTGTACACCTGTATGTTTTGAAATAATATACAAAACTGATATACCAAATGTACATGTGCAGAGTACTTGATAATCTTAATAACCTGTGGGAAAGCATTTTATAACTGGAAAACATAATAAAAATAATCTGAAAATAAATCTTAAGTCAAACTGAAATACAGTGTAATCTGTATGGATAGTTTTTCAAGGAACCAAAACAAAAAAACTGATGCATGTTTACAAGCAATGTATGCAGACTTGATCTTCATCCAGACTTCAACATCTGGTTTGCTGGTGTGGGTGGGTGCAAAATGTCACAGAAAATAATAGCATAAAGACAAAATAGCCATGTTAATATTAGAAATGCAAAGTAAAAAGAATTTTTTGAGATAGAAAATCCACATTGTGTTTGTGTTATCTTATGGTCGGTCACCTTCCTCTTGAGCGGCCTTCCTGCCTTTCCACTGGTGTGTGTTGGGTCAGTTTTGCCAAGTAAGTCATGGGAAAATACCCAAAGAAACGTTTGAAAAGTCTCAATTTTAAAGCTGAAATCCTCTATATTTTTCTAGGTTTCGAGTATAGTACCTCAGTTAAGAATTATTATATTTATATAAAGATGTAATTTTACACATATTTCGAAATGTAGCAAAATGTTAAATTCATGATGAGACACAATAAACATGCGATATTGGTCAAGACATAAAAAGTAACTTTCAGCTATTCTAAATTATGTACTATAATAATTTTTTTAATCATCAATTATTTTTAATTAGGTATACTTACCTGATAATTTAGACTTAATGTTTTTCTACGTAATAAAACAGTCACTCAAAGATATGCCACTGACGACTAACAGCTACTTGCGTAACGAATGCAAGATCAGGAGATAGTGTATATAAATAGGTGATTCCAAAAGACTGGGTAGACAGTCGGGGTTCCCATCACGAAGCTCAGTCTCGGACGAACAGAGACATAATCTTCAGGTGGATGATGTAGGCCTACTTTTTGTACTTCTTTTTCTCTCACACTTACACGGGAGAGAGAACATATGTTTCTGGGAATCCCAGAAAAAATATTGCACAAGCAATTTTATTGTTCCAGCTAACAATAAAGAAAATTTTCATCATTTCTAAAATAATCTAGATTTTTTCCCCAAAGTGCAAGAAATAACCCTATGAATATTGCTAATCGGAAAATCAGATTTTTGTCCACAACATGATTGTCAAATCCTCTAGATTTTGCGACTTTTCCCCCTAAGTTGGCAACACGGATGTTGGTGCGAGCAAAGTGATGTCACGTGCGAGAGAGAGAGAGAGGGTAGGAGGGGGAGAGAGTGTGTGTGTGCATGAACACATTTGTGTGTTTGTGTGTGTGCGCATATGCGCTTTACTCCCCTCACCATGATGGGCACACAGTTCCGTCCTCCCCTTGCTGGTGGATCCTCGACCCTCGTCAATGTCAAGCTGGTAAGTTATCTCAGCAGGTTGGATCTTGGGACAAAAACTACAAACTTTGTTTGAAAAACAGTAGAAGTTGAGCATCTTTTCCACTGAGGCTTTTGTTTCCAGTTGTGCTTTGCTTCATTACAGGGGAAAACTTTGTGTTCATAAATGCACAATTTATTATTTAAACTGAAGAATTAAGTAATGTTTATGTTGGGCAAATCAGGGGGAAATTATCTGCAATTCCACAGATTCTGTCAACATCGGATTCTGTCAACATCGGCAAGTTCAGCAGAACCAGATTTTAATCTGCACAGTTCTATTACTAACCACTTGAAATGGGAATGTAAATTATTCACAATTTCGCATAAGATATTTGAAGTTTGAATGTGAATGATTTGTAAATTATTCTTCGCAACTATTCAAATATTAGAATTTTCGCACACCCCTACTCAGCAATTATTACAGACCATCTACGACCCGTTCTACCCACGATAATTAGCGTAAAGTTCTGTGCTTACTGCGTTTACAAGAAGTATAGCAGATTGTTTCTATAGATCGTGGCCAGCTGCTGAACTGAAGTGTGTATTCTCTTCCCGTGTCAACAGATCCTGACAAAAGAATTGCCTAAAATTAAGGCTTCACCAGCCATGTCCAACTTAAATTGGGCATCAGAATAAAAACCATAAATAAATGTTTATCTCCAAAAAATTGCCATAACAATATACAGTTGTAAAATGAACAACAAGTTTAGGAGAGCCTGGGGGAATGGGGGGAAATGATGGCTGTTTATTTCTACTGTCACAACTTGTATGGTATGTCATAAGTGGTTCTGAGACATTAAAAATTACGAGACCCTATAATCTTTTAGCAATTTGTTTATAATTTTTCAACACACAGTCAAATACAATTTATTTATCTTTTAGAAAGTTATAATATTACATCAGAATTAGATTCTCAAAAGTTGGATGTATGTAGGTTGAGAAACAAAAACATTATTTATATCACTAGTGTCTCACCTTGAAACTTTTTTTACTGTGAAACATATTGCTGAGAAAAGTTCTGTTGTTAAGCAAAATTGATGAGTTCTTTTTGGTCTAAAATTGAAACATGTAACAATTTTGTAAAATGAAAATCGCACAGTAAACACTGCAACGTGTAAAAGTTTTGAATAACTTATACAGTATTTTTGCTTGTTTGCTATTCAAAAAGCTACATGTCTTGCATTCTAAGTTTGCTCTTAAAATGTCCAGACCATATTGGCTTTGCATTACAGCCACACCAAAAGAAGTAAAGAAGCCTCTACGGTTGTGCATATTTTCAGTATACCAAAAAAAAAAAAAAAATGACAACTTTAATTTTTGTTTTGGTAAGAAATTTGGTTGCCAAAAGTTTAAACGAAAAAAAATCTTCTATGTCTATGAATATACAGGTGTTTAATAAATGTTCATTTAGTGCACCAATTAAAGAAATTTTTATAATTAAAATTTTTTTTTTTTCATTATTTTTAACTACATAAAATAGAAATTTAAATATAGGCATTAACCCCTGTGGTAAATACGCCATATCCTCCAGTTTGTTGGTTTGCTTTTGAAATGTATTTGTTATAATTAATAACTTGCTAAAATGTTATGAAGTTCATTAACATTTCGTTAAGACTGTACTCTTATGAAATAATTTTTTATTTTTGGTTCAGTTTCGTGAAAGTTTATGTATTGTTTTTTGTTTGGTGAGAAAGAAAGAAGCCTGAGAGATACAAACTATTTAAATCCATATTTTACATTTGTGGTGGGAGCTATTGACTATATTAATTACTGAATAAATTTATTCTGTAGTATTGTATATGTAACTACTGTCTGAAATGTTATTACATGTTGGTGCATAAACCGGTTGCAGTGAATTTTGTACTCGTCTTTAATATTCTTTTTTTACACTACATTTTTAAATCTTTTTTTGATGGATAAATGCAAAATATTCATGAGAGCCTAGCCTTTTCTTTGTTCTTGTTTCACCTCCTCTGAATGACAGTTTGATGATTGTGTTGGTGTAGCAGATGGTGATGGAGAATCTGTGAACCGCCGAAGAGCCAGGACTCGCTCCCGCTTGTCCAAGACGTTGGCAGAAGTGCTGGCAGACAAGGGAGCGCTGGGCTACTTCATCCAGTTCTTGCAGGCGTGTGAGGTGGTCAGCCTGGTGAAGTTCTGGCTAGATGCTGAGAGCTTCCAACTTGCAACGCAAGTGACTTCCAGCAGTCAGCAGGCAGCTTGCTGTTCTAGAATCACTGTTGAGCAGTTGGAGGAACATACAGCTGCTGATGGCGAGTGTAAAAATTTTATTGGTGCTAAATCACTTTCGGATCATCAAAATGTGTGTAACTCACCTGTGCAACTAGGTTCCTCTTCGTGTGAGAATCACAAAATAGACAGGAATCGGGCAGAGCAAGTACAACCTTCATCAGACTATGTGTTATCAAATAGCAGTTCTGTGATAAAAACAACAGTCGATAACTGTGGCTCAATTTGTTCAGCTAATACAGTGACTGAAACAAACGTTAAATATAATTTTTCGTATTGTGGTGCATATAGTTCCAGTCTTCCGGATACAGAACCTTCTATTTCAGTGTGTCAGCCAAAAAATTCTGTGACGAGCCACAATGATCAAGCGCCAAATGGACGTTGCACAGAAGACTGCAGGTTATCCCTGTTTCGGTGCCAATCATGTAGTGGTGCATGCTTCTCTGTTAATGATGCTGTAAGAATATACAGGAACTACGTCAGCCGGAGAGCTGTTCTCCGTGTGCCATTATCTGAAGAGGTGAGAAGTAGAGTAATTGCCAACATCTGCAAGGACGATGGCCAGCTGGAGCTAGACTGTTTTAAAGAGGCACAGGAAGAAGTCTATAACCTTATGGAGAAAGAGTAAGTTCTGAAGTTCATAGAATTCACATTTACATTGTACAGAATAGGGTAAACATACTATGCATTGATATACCATATATCATGATGAAATACATTTCAGCATTCATGGTATTGTGTAGGCTTTTACACATAGTTCATTTTGTTACCAACAGAGGGCAGGCATGTCTTTTTTCTGCAAGTGGCTTGGGTGATTCCAGGCATTTATCCTAGCAAGTTTGCAGCCATNCAGAGGGCAGGCATGTCTTTTTTCTGCAAGTGGCTTGGGTGATTCCAGGCATTTATCCTAGCAAGTTTGCAGCCATTTTTTTTCCACAGCATGTAATCTCTCACTTAAGGTGTGCAGCACGTGCAATAAATAGGTAAATAAAAATATATTTTAAGTAATAACTTGTGTTTTGTTGCTTGAACACAGAGTAAAAGTATTACTTCACATGTAAGAAGCTACAAAAATGTACTAATTTCGTACAACTTTTGTATGTTGTATTTTCAGTTTCTGCTACAATAAAGCCATTCGCCATCAAATTTACTAATGAAAAGAAGAGAAAAAAGAAAATGGTTGATTGTAGGTACAAGAGATTAAATAAATATTTATATGACTATGTAAAGAATGCAGTGGAAAAAGTATTCATGTAAAAGTGTACTTTGTACAAACAGAGTGTCCAGCGATCTGGAATGTGGAAAAGAGGAAGATGTATGGGATTTGAAACGATGCGGGAAAATACCTGGGGAATGTAGAAAAAAATTTTTTTGAATGGCGGAATGTTTTTTGTTAAATCTGCACTGCTTTTAAAATTCTAATTATCACAGCATGTTACTGTAACTTCTTCAAGCTAGAGAATTAATAAAAGGATGTCCGTGGAGCCCTCGGCTGTGAAGAGCCGAGGATGTCAGGGGTTTGGTTTATTGCAGCAGGGAGGATATGTAGGAATGTCAGTCTTCTTCGCACCATGGCCTGAGTCTGACCGCACCTGCTAGCCTAGGCCTAGTTGTATAGTGCAGACATTTTTATAAAGAATGTGGTTTTTGCATGTGTCATCACAGTTGTATAATATCGTAATTCTGCTCCTTATGCAAGCTTACTTTTAATCTTCAGCAGACAACTGACATGTAGAAGAATTGAAGCAGAGGATTCTGCTGTAATTATTAAGTGCAATGGATTGCATTAATTNATCACAGCATGTTACTGTAACTTCTTCAAGCTAGAGAATTAATAAAAGGATGTCCGTGGAGCCCTCGGCTGTGAAGAGCCGAGGATGTCAGGGGTTTGGTTTATTGCAGCAGGGAGGATATGTAGGAATGTCAGTCTTCTTCGCACCATGGCCTGAGTCTGACCGCACCTGCTAGCCTAGGCCTAGTTGTATAGTGCAGACATTTTTATAAAGAATGTGGTTTTTGCATGTGTCANCAGAGGGCAGGCATGTCTTTTTTCTGCAAGTGGCTTGGGTGATTCCAGGCATTTATCCTAGCAAGTTTGCAGCCAATTTTTTTTCCACAGCATGTAATCTCTCACTTAAGGTGTGCTGCACGTGCAATAAATAGGTAAATAAAAATATATTTTAAGTAATAACTTGTGTTTTGTTGCTTGAACACAGAGTGAAAGTATTACTTCACATGTAAGAAGCTACAAAAATGTACTAATTTCGTACAACTTTTGTATGTTGTATTTTCAGTTTCTGCTACAATAAAGCCATTTTCCATCAAATTTACTAATGAAAAGAAGAGAAAAAAGAACATAGTTGATTGTAGGTACAAGAGATTAAATAAATATTTATATGACTATGTAAAGAATGCAGTGGAAAAAGTATTCATGTAAAAGTGTACTTTGTACAAACAGAGTGTCCAGCGATCTGGAATGTGGAAAAGAGGAAGATGTATGGGATTTGAAATGATGCGGGAAAATACCTGGGGAATGTAGAAGAAAATTTTTTGAATGGCGGAATGTTTTTTGTTAAATCTGCACTGCTTTTAAAATTCGAATCANACTGCTTTTAAAATTCTAATTATCACAGCATGTTACTGTAACTTCTTCAAGCTAGAGAATTAATAAAAGGATGTCCGTGGAGCCCTCGGCTGTGAAGAGCCGAGGATGTCAGGGGTTTGGTTTATTGCAGCAGGGAGGATATGTAGGAATGTCAGTCTTCTTCGCACCATGGCCTGAGCCTGACCGCACCTGCTAGCCTAGGCCTAGTTGTATAGTGCAGACATTTTTATAAAGAATGTGGTTTTTGCATGTGTCGTCACAGTTGTATAATATCGTAATTCTGCTCCTTATGCAAGCTTACTTTTCATCTTCGGCAGACAACTGACATGTAGAAGAATTGAAGCAGAGGATTCTGCTGTAATTATTAAGTGCAATGGATTGCATTAATTNGCAGACAACTGACATGTAGAAGAATTGAAGCAGAGGATTCTGCTGTAATTATTAAGTGCAATGGATTGCATTAATTTAATGTGATATTTTGGCGTGTGCTTCAAACGTGATTTAAAATGTTTGCCCAAGTTTGGTTGATAAATAGGTACCTCTTTCTCTAAATACTTCCTTCTCTGAACTTAACCCACATAACTAGGACACTCAAGTCATATGGAGTGGTCTCAAACAACTCTGTAACGTTAACCTAAGGTGTTGGGAATACCTGGAATAACTCCAGTCTGGTTCTGGTAACTCAAAAGTCTCATGACAAACAGGAGGGAAACAACCATGATGGACCCTTTGCAACACAACCTACGCCCTACCAACTGACTATGGTGACCCAGTTATCTTATCATCACCAGCATCAAAAGGTCAACTGCCACCGCAATCTCTGAAAAATACCTTGTCACAACCTTTGCCTTTTTGCCTGTTTCCTATTTGATATCTTAACTATACTGGCTACATGTTTTCTTATTAATCATATGTAAAATGACAACATGAACCACTATTTTTCAGGACAGTGTAACTGTACACAAGATGTTAAAACATTCACACTCCTGGAGAGCATTATTCATTCTCTGTTAACAGCCTGCTATGTCACGTTGAATGAGTAATGCAAGGACAGGCCGTATCTGGTCTGGGAACGAAACATGGAGGGGGCTTATTCTAAGTTATTGGTTAAATTTTTGTATTCGTTATGTTTCGAAAACTCTCAAAGCAAATAAAATCTTTGAGATAGGCAATTTTGTATTTTAAGTCATAACTCGTTGCAGCCCTCCAAGCCTTCGGCTATGTTCGGTTTTTCGTTAGCGAAAGCAAGATGGTAACACTATGCACATGAACTTTAACTGTATCACGAGTGTTTGTTTATAATGTTTATAAATTGTGAATACATAAGCTTGAAAACAATAGTAAACCAAAGCAGTAAAGTCCTTAAAATATTTCCTTGCTTTTGGCGTGTTTAAATATTAGTATTAAATAAGTAATGTATTCTAGGGAAAAGGTATATTTCATTCATCAATTGTGTCAAATTTGCTGACGAAATCGTACTATTTTCTAACTTGGCTAGACACGTAATATATTACACATAAATATGCTTAAATTTTGTATGCACTGTGTTGAAATAGACTCGCATGTATGCCGGTAAGAGAGAGCAGACAGAACTTTGGTTGTTACATGCATGAAGATTTTTCTCAATGACGGACCATTTTGCTGTTTGGTTACAAGCTATTTACTAACATGCTGTTTCCTTTGTTATTTATAATACATACCAATATTATAAAATAAGCGATGGACAACAAAGTTGACAATGTCGTGTTTCTAGTCAATTTTATTAATATGAATATGATAGGAATTTTTACTCAATTATTTTCAAGAGAAAGTAATTTTGTTGTAAACTACCAACAAATATTAACAGTTTAGTGCTACGTGTTGGTAAATTTACAAACTGCATTATTCAAAGGAAATTAAAAAAAACAACTGTAATAAAGTAAAAACTACCCTCATAATAGCCAGACTACACTGCTGCTTACATAATTCACAAATTAAAACGGAAAGGTTAATTGGTGCTTTTAAAATATTTTTTTCTGAAACATATTATTGTGTTCTTGTAATGCATGAAGACACGTTACTTCATGATTCTGTTCTTTCACAGTCCCAAAAAACAACCTGTTACACACACCTGCCAAGTTTTTATAATAAAATTCTGTAACGAAAGCCAGAAGGGCTTCGTTATTGTTTTGAGTTTCGTACCGAACATAGTGACATCATACAAACACTAGAATGCACTTAGAAATAGCTCCTTTTAATAGTAAACAAAAATTTGAGTAATTGCAAACTTTTTTGTTGATAGGAAACAAAACTAATAACTTAGAATAAACCCCCTGATCTGGGAACAAAACATGCAGCTTTGGACATATTTTAATTTCTGGCAACTGGGGATCATCAGTGCTTCATATAAACAAATGTCTGAACTTTTCTCTCTTACCCGTAAGTAGATTTAATTTTACGTGGCTACCGTTCAGTTCTGTTGTGGTGTTTACTATCACATTAAAAAAAAAATTTAAGTCATAAAGTGGGCGACGTTTTTTTTCCTCCCCTTTCCTGCCCTTAGAGGCCGCAATGGTGTAGTGGTCAGCCTGCTTGCCTCCCACCTAGACGAACCGGGTTCAATTCTTGGTGGGGTCACTCCCAAATTTTTGCAAGTCGGAATCGTCCCAGTCGATGCCTCTGGTCGGCTAGTTTTCTCGAGGACCTCCCATTTCTCCTGCCTTGCGTTCTGTCACTGCTCCATACTCGCCTCACCTTAATTCACCCTCATCGGCGCACTAGACCTAGATGTTAAAAGCCGCTCATATCTCTCTGCTTTACTTTCCTACCCTTAGTTTCATCTCTGTGTACGTCTCTCTCCCCTCCGCGCTACAACGTTCCCTGGCTGCGAAATTCCCTTGGCCATAAAATAGACTGTCACTAATTGCTTATGGCTTGCAATGACGACATGACAGGCACAAATGCGCTTGACAAAAATGGTTTGAAATACACAATTTGCAGATAGTTAAGTTCCAAAATATAATTTAAAATAATTTTTACATGGTACCAGGTGTGCGTGGTGCAAAGTGCAGTATAATCATAGGACATGTATAAACACAGGTTCTGAACTGTATCAAACTGCAGTCAGACTTGCAGCATTGTTGTCGTAGTATAAAATAAATCATAAAAATAATTTTTACGAATAAATGTAAAGCTCAAATTTATTGCTTTATAAGCCTAACTATATATATATATATATAACACATAAAAGTAAAGTCTTCAGTGGTGGAATGTTGTCATCAAATGTGAAGTGTTAAATTCAAATTGCAATGAAGGAAGGGGAGTCTATAACTTTTAACCGTATTCCATTCCCTGCACTGATGCTGCTAGCTGCAAATTCGTCAATTGTTCCGTTACTTCATACGTCAACGGCTGCGCTGGCGTACAAACAATTGCCATGTGCTGTTTTAAGGAAATTAAATGTTGCATCTATACATAACATACCTAAAACATACCGACATGTACACAAATATATGGTCTAGGCACTATTGAAGTAGTGGTGGCATTTTAACCTTATTTGCAGCATGCCAAAATGACATCGGCACATGAAGCATTTGTGGTCCAGACCACATGCAGTTGATGCAGGAAATTGACCGGGAGTAAAATGGTGTAGGAGGAAGTACACTGATGCGTCGCCAGTGAGGGTTTGGAATAACTTCCTGCTCATATTTTGCATTGCACCGGTAATGGAATTTGCCCTTGAAACAGTTTCAAAAGTATTAAAACTAATCGTAGTAATTTTTTTTGCTGTTGTTACTAAAATTCAAGGTTCACTGCCCGCAGATCTTCAAAATTAAAAATTAATGTATAAACAGAAAAGTTTACTTACTTCCTATTTTACAGTTTTATGTACTGCGGCCGTCAGCCAAAGCAATATTTCAGGATAGTTATCAGCTCTCCCAGCATATTGCGCATGTGTGAGAGTAAAAGCTGCATTATTTTTTTTAATCGCACACAAAATTCTTAGTGCTGCAATCATATTTGTTCCTCGCAAGTTTTATTATGGAATTTAATATAGAATTATGTATTGTGTGTACCAAGTCTTTAGAGCATATTTTTTTTTTTTTTTTTTTTAGTCAATTAAAATACTATTTAATTCGTTGGTGACCATATTTTCTTGCTGCTGTGGTGATAAAGCTATATTTTTGCTGCAGTGGCAATAATTTCATGCTCATTTTCATGTGTTGAAAATTGATACTTTTCTGCAAGCTTTTCAACTATGCATGGGTGTAGTGTGGTATAATAGAAAAGTACATTGCCCTTACGCCACAATTTTTGCCTAAATGCTTGTTTTCAGGATGGGAGGAAATAAATAATGTGATTGTTTATATTTACTGCAGTGGTAGGCAGCTTCTCTCATATTTTGTTTACAGTTTTATTTTAAATATTGGTCAGTAATGATTTTCTATGGTGTGTAATTTTGAGAGAAAATCTTTTAAATACTGTTACTTCAATGAAAAATAACATTTGTAATGTAGGCAATTTTTTTTTTTTTTTTTTTTTTTTTTACTTTTGTTTGTATTTATGAGCCATTCTGTTAGAGAGTATGCTACTTGAAATAGCAGTTTTATGAGAATTATTAGTTGGTTTCAAAATAGCGCGATGTGATGCGGCACAAAGCAATGCAATGCAATGAGCTGTAGCCAGAGTGAGGTAGACTGGTTTACACCAGCCAGCGGTGATAAATATGTCGCAGACGTTGCTTTAGTCAGTGTTGGGCGACAACAGAGAATTAGAGGTATAAATACTTACTTTTTTAAAAAAAGAGGGAAGTGGGAAATAAAGTATGCAACACAAAAAAATACAATTGTTACAGTTATGTACTTCTACGCTGAAAGTAAACTTGAATTAATTGAGCTGTTCATTATTGAAAATCTATTCGTAGAATGTTTACATTTATATTATCTGTTGTATCATACGTGTATGCAGTTCTNCTGTTCATTATTGAAAATCTATTCGTAGAATGTTTACATTTATATTATCTGTTGTATCATACGTGTATGCAGTTCTTCCCTGGATATGGTCACAAGTGCATTCTCCTCGCCGGTAGTAATGTATTCACTCTAAAATATACAACAGCTCGGTCCGAGATAATCTTCGTTACCCACCACGTGTCGCTTGATAGTAAAGCTGCGTTGAATTTTGTTGTCTGTCAGTGTCAGATGTGTCGAGCCACATCATGTCGCTGTATTGTGAAACCAATTTTACAAAAAAATGGAAATGTTCACATATGTGTTACATTACTTTTATTATTCTACTTCATAATGTCTGGTATAATTATATTGGTGTGCGAGAATTTAGAGGAAATAGTGAGAAATGTACGGGAAATTCAATTTATAGTCTTGCTGGACACCCTGACAAAGCTTCCAAAAATTTTCTGTTCCATGGAGCACGTCGTGGTAATAGTGATGCCATGAACTTTCATAAAATGGGAAGACCATTTCCTCTCAACTCATTTAGGAACTAAACTAGTGAACTTTGTTTGCAGAATGCAGGAACATGGTTTTAGTTTAACTGTGAAGAGTTAAAACATTTTGCATACACTATTACTGTAAAACAATATTGTGACAGTGGTAAAGCATTTCCATTTAGTATTGTTAAGATGTGTGCCAGCTGAAAATGGTGGGGAAATTTCATCTGAGGTACAACTTATCTCTTCATGTTCTTGAAATCTGTCAAATTATAATACTACTTGTGAGACCCTGAAAGATTTTATGACATATTGCAGTGGTTTATGATAGGATAACAATTTGGAACTATGATGAAATGTGGATGTGTTGCGACAGGAGTGGGGTAAAAGTACGTCGACAACTGGATAATAGCTGATGAAGTGGAAACACACACAGTGTTGCTGTGTGTGACTGCTGCAAGAGAATTTGGGCCAGGAGTGATAATTCTCACAGGTGTAAAGATGGTAAACGGAACTGAAGGAAGGTGCTCATTCGAATTTCTCTGTAGGCGTGTCTTCAAATGGATGGATAAACTCCAAGTTGTTTCTGCAGTGGTTCAAGATGTTTGCTGAAACCAGTGATTTTAATAATGAACTCCCAAGCAAGCCACATTACGCCTGTAGTTCGGGCAGTAGTAGTGTAAAATCAAGTTATTGTAGCTCACATCCTCCAACTATTTGACATTTCAGTTTATCGACCTCTAAAAGTTGCTTGGAATGCAACTGCCAAGCTGTTTCAAGAAGGTAATTCATTTTGCAGACCAGGTTGTTTTGACTTCTATACTATGTTTAGTCCTGTTTTGTCGAAAGCCTTTTCCAGAGACATTATCATTGCTGGATTTTCTAAGTCTGGCATTTTCCCTTTAAATTGACAATCAGTACAGGACGAAGCACCAACACCACCACCTACAGGACTCTGCAAATTTTGCATCAAGCAGACACTAATGCAAACACACCTATAATGAAGAGGACAGATCTGGTTTAAAATCATATGGCAACGAACTTGCACAGTTGATTGATGATCTTTTATGACTGCCAGATTTATGCATTACATTACCTTAAAACTAGATGCCAGAACCAGAGAACAAAAAGGACCAATGTGCCAAAGTTTACTGCAACCTTAAGTCATAGCTTCACCTCTTTTGCAGAAATTTTTTTTTTTTGCATCATAATTTTGGATTTGGAGTAATTACTGACAATAGAAAGTTTACAGTTTATGAGATTTTTAAAATATTTTTGTGCTTGATTTACATTATATCAATAAGTTTCTGTATTTTTGCAAACAGGAAATAACACACAGTGAAAATTTTATTCAAAAGTATTAAAGAACTAGTAAATTGTAAATATTCTATAATCAAACATTTCCATTAATATGTATGAAACTGAAATTATGACATGAAAACAAAGAATTTTTGCATAATAGGTGAAACTGGCCAAATCTTCAGCAAGCTAAAGCTTCAGCCACCGAGTATAGCCTTAGGCCTACATTCTAGCCAAATGGGAGTGGAATAATGAAGCAGCATCTGAGGGAGCTGATGAGTATGCTGGTAAAAGAAGATGATATTTGTGTGACATGTAACGAGGACTATAGGTTGTTCATGGTTAACTAAACATTTTTTAACTGAGCCTTTAAAAATGTCACTGCCCTTGTCTGCATATATTTTAACAGGCACACTGAGTGATATGCATCTAGTAAAGTTGGTGACTATGGAGGGAAAATAGTTATACAAATTTGTAAAATAATTACAGTAACAGAAGGGCCAGCATATGCTCTATAGCAGCCGACAAATGCGAACCAGTAATATTGCAGTTTTACTTGACCAACGCATGACTAAAGTGGTCAGGCTCATGGCAATGTTAATTTTACATATGGCAGAAGATTACACAATGCACATACATGTAGATCTGAAGCACATCTTTCAAAAGTGCTCAGTTTACCATGAACAGCCTATGCACACTTTGCAAGAATAAAAGTTCTTGAATTCAGTGCTGTTTGTGCTTGAAATGGTTCCACGAAAACTACTGGCCTATTGATTCAGCTAAACCGCCAACTGTTTCCATGTGCAATCTGTATGCAGGAAATGATTCTACCGACAGTAATAGTGAATAAAGTTGTGATAAAATGTTTGAAATAAAAGAATGCCTTTCACATAATAAGGTACATATATGTTTAAAAAAAAACCTTTTTATTAAATAATTTTAGTTTATTCTATCACATTTGGTATTTTCAATGGCATTGGAAAATAAATTCAATGGATACAGCATAAACTTGTGTATTGAGAAGTGTGTTACAAAATTAAGTAAATATAATTGTGGTATTGGATAGTGTACCATGTATGTATTCTGTTTGTAATAATTGTTAATTTAGTTACGGTAAGTCAACTGTTCATGCAGAAAATAAAAAAGTAACACAATCGTGGCCCCATTTTATAAGGCCTCACAGTTTCTGAGAATAGTCTCATAAATTCGCTGCCTTTGTAAAATCATTGCAGACCTATTTTGACCTCCAAAAAAACCTAATCATTGCATTAAAAGTGTGTTTTTCTTGTGAAGCCAGTTTTCAATTCTGTCTGTCGCAAAAATTGCAAGTTTTTAAAATGAAATCTTAGTTTATTTCAAGAGAAAAAGTCTTTATTAATAGAAGCATAACCTAGAATGGTGTATACGACGTTCCCTTATCTCAAAAAATATGTTAACCCCATGTGTGGGCACCAAGTCATATTACGTGAAAGTCAATATTCAATAGCTTCTGGTGAGAAAATCAGCTGTTTGATTGCTAATATATAAATTAATTTTAATACTGAGATGTCTTTAGAATAAAATAATACCACAGGAAGTTTTTATACGACCACTTGTTGACACCTGAAATTAAGTTCAAACAGGGTGCATCAAATTTTTCAACAAGTGAGAATTCCATTTGCAATTGCTCCCGGCAGGGAAATCAGTGGTTTTAATACAAATATAAAAATTTATTTGAAAAACTAGGTGTGTTCAAAATAGAATAATACCCAAGAATGGTCTGTACGATCACTCATTAATGTAAAAAATTAAGGTTTTTAAATTTTCTGCAGTAGAAAATTCCACTTGGCCTTCCAAGATATTGGCTTAAAATTTGACCCAGTTTGACATCTCCACATTTACGACGTGGACATACCAACACGTTGAGGGAGAGGGAAGGGATTTTTCAAGCACTGTAAGTTTGTAAACACACGTGAGTGGAATTATGCATGTATTGTGCATGAAAGGATCATCAGTAAGACAAAAAGCCAAGACAGGAATCCAAAAATGTTAAAAAAAATTGTAATTCTTTAAACACAGCTGAAGTAGGCCATCAACAATCAATTCATTTATCTCCAAACACGATTCAAACCCAAAATTCAAACAGAAAAGCTAAAATAAAACTTAAAACTGCAATATCACAAAACTTGTGTAAAAACCAAACACCGCGTGCACATGGCGAAATGATCACAAGAATATGGCCTGAAGGGGAAAGGTGGAGTGTTGAGGAGAGAGGGATGGGTGTAGAACAAAGCTTCCCTTCATGATGTCGTGTGTTGCACGCAGGGCAGACTGACTTGCTGGTACCAGGCTGCACGCTCACACCAAACCACCATTGCCTGATTTTTTTTCATAGTGCAGCATACCAATGAAGGGAAGCAATACTACAACCCATACATTTTATAGTTGTGGACTAGTGAACGTATTTCTAATTAATTTTAATTGCTATTTCTTGCAATTTTGTCGAGATTTTTTTATTTTTGACAGTTCCTGAGAATGGTCTTGTAAAATCGCTACCCTCGTTGAATAGGGTACTCGTAAAATCGGGTCTCGACTGTATTTACCCAACATATTACAAATAATATCGGCATTAGTATTTTTAATATGTTGGTGATATTGAAATTTGAGACCTTAATATCACAAACTAGGGTAGGTATTCGTATTTAGTGTAAATTGAGGAGTATCTTGTAAAAATGTCAGATGTCTAAAATCACAGGTTTTGAGATAAAGTTCTTCCAGCTGTTACATATCACTGATTTACATATAAGCATGCATTGAACGGGCCAAAAATGGCAATAGTCAACCTGCAAATGCTGTTTGAAAATATAGTGATTCTGCAAAAATGTCAATAGTCCATGCTGTTCGTCATATAATCGTCAGATGTCCAAGAACAATAATTATGGTAAAAAATCACTTATCCATTATACGTTGACATGGACCAAACAAGAACTATGCTTTAGTGCATTTTCTGTATCCACTTGTTCATTATCTGAAAATGTCCACTATCATTACATACAATTTCCCAGTGAGAGGCCATAGTTATCTTCCCAGTGCTCACAATTTTTCAATGATTTATTAAAGAAGAAACACATTCAAAATGCTGAGTTACTTACGAATTGGGATAGAATAATCCATGAAGCCAGGAAATGGCCTTCCCCCTTCAAGGTACACAAAATGATTTCAACTGACTTGTTGGATATCAAAGTTGGGACCAACCCTTATTTCCTGAAACAAGCTAAACCTTCAATGGAAACCAAATCTGTCAGAATGCTGAGAAGCAACCAAGTGAAAAGGTTCTATTCAAGTCCTTGGGGGTCATGTGCTGTTCAAAGTTTTTTTTTAATATGATCTGAATTGAACCTTTCACAACTTTTACAGTTGTATTCAGATTTTTATTTGCATATTATGCAAGTGAAAAATATTTTCTTTCTCTTCCTCTTTTTCTATCTCTCTCCCTCTCCCCCCCCCCCTTTCTCTGTCTTTTTATCACATGCACAATTTTTTCAGATGTGTTTATGTGTTCTTGCTGTTATTTTAAACTGAAACACTTAAGGTTTACAGACAGAAAACATTTTTCATTAATTTCCTTTGTTGTGAAATGTGACACAGCACAGTATCACTGAACTTTATTTTTATAGGTAGGTTTGCCATTTAGTGTTGACATACAAGGTTCTGCAGAATAATATTTTATGTTAAGCATGCATAAAGTATCCTTTATTTTTAAAATAACATCTAATGGGTTGTCATAAACATTAAAATAGTTGTGTGTAGTATCATAAATACAATAACTTTAAACTTTAACTGCATGGCAAATTCACTGCTCATATTTGTGTGATATTGCTGAAAGAATGAGAAATAATTGTCATTTGTCCAAGAAAAAGTAATTTTGTTACAAGAAACTCATTCACTGTGGAATTTCATGCACGAACAAGTAAATAGTTGTAACACTATCTGTATCATGTGTAGTCATTTTAAGCAAATACAGTGAATACACAAAGGTTTTTATGTTGTTTACCCATAAACTAACATTTTGAACATCTGAAATCTTTGCAAAACACCCTTCAATTTATAAAAAATGACAGAAACCATAGATTTTAACTTCTCCAGCAGAAAAACATGACTCCTTTTATATTAACTTCTTATATTTTGGTGGTTAGGAATACTGTGAATGTTTTTGAATGTTTTGCTATATGCAAAGCAGGTGTAGTCTGTCAAATAGACTTTAACATTTTTTTTTTGGGATTGTACATTTAATATTGAAGTATTTTGGATATTTTTGATGTCTCACTCTCAGTTGGTGTCCACAGCTTCCCCTCTCTGAGCATGAAGAAGCAGGCGCCCTGTTAATGGGGAGAGTTGCAACAAAAGTGCCTGGGTGCTCAAGCAGTGTGTAATTTCTCTCTTGTTCCTAATGAAAGCTGGATGGGGAATGCAAATACCCAGGACCTGGATGGGATGAACTCCTCGGAGCTGAGCTCAAGTGTGGCCGGCACGAGTGTGTGTACCATCTTGGCAGAGGCAGCTGGGTGAGTCATCAAGTACTGGGCCTCAGGCGGGGTCGGCAGGAGCAGTGAGTCTGGTTGGATAAGGTATAGGCACCCTGGATGAGAGACTTCGATGTGTACTGCTTCCTCCATCAATTGTGGGTATACTATGTTGGGAGGCCTTCTTGGCCACCTTCCACTGCCCAGTTTGGTGGTGCGGCCTAAGGAAACAGTAAGAGAAGGGGCTTTGAGAAGGTGTACAGTAGGTGCAGACATGAGTATGATGCATAAACATGGCCGTAATGAGCGATAAACAGGGGGCGGGGGGATCTGGGTGGTTCTCAGAGGGCAATGACCTCCGTGCGGTGCATTGCTCTAACTACTCATGTTGCCTTCCCAGGTTGTGGAGTAGGGCAGGATGACTGCCATTATGCCAAGTCCCCGTGGGAAGGTTTGTGAGTAGAATCCCTATCGATCTTCTCTGCCTTCATTCCGAAATTGCCCAGGTATGGTGGTAGTCTTGCCATCACACCAAATACTCCCTGAAAGGTGGGGCAGAGGTCAGACACTCCTCTCCGGTGATGATTAACAAGGTGGGACTACTGTCATACCTTAACCTCCAGCACAAAGAGGAATGCTCCTGTTTTCACAGCCTGAAGGGCAAATGGAATATTGGCCTTGTGCCTACTCCTGAAGAGTGATGAGAAGTTATGGTGACGAGAAGGGGAATACAGTGGGATAGAGTAGCAGAAAAGCAGAAAATAGTGAGCTTGAAAAAAAATACTCTCCAAGGAAGAGTATGTTTAGTTTTATTGGAATCACTAGCAAAGACAATCACACCCAGCCTGTACCCCTAACTATGGTCTGAAGGGCCAGACCTAGGTGCCAACAGTACTTCCAACAAGGGAATGTGCAGATGAAACGCTGCTCGTTGGGGCGAGGGTAACCCCAAGATGAATGGTCCTCGAACTCAAATGACGAGGAGTGTAGAGCTAATGCTAGATATGGTAAACAGTGTGAGACAATCAGTGTGTGCTTGGGCAGAGTAATGTTCTTGAAGCTAGCATGGCTTGGGGGTCGCTCGGGCAGAGTTAACATTCCGATCAGGATGTTAAGCAAAAACAAGCAAGTTAACAGCAGAATAGTGGGAGTTGAAGGTGAAGTCTCTGTGACCATTGTGCGTTCAGGCAGAGTGACGTTCAGAATATGAGCTGAACAAAACAGCCTTGAACTATGGTCCTCATTTGTTTATGTTCTGGAACCATGGACGTGCGAAGGGAGCACAGGGAGAGAGCAAAAAATGTGGGTGGCATGGCTAAGAAGTGGAGTGGTTACCTCTCTGTGTGGTCAGTGGCTGGAGGGATGATAAGCAGACATGCACAGAGTGCTGTGTTGTGATGTGTGTATGGTCTAATGGTTCCTACTTNGGTGAGGCTAAAGTGGTTGAAAGCAGTTGACCATGGCACGTCAACCCCCCTCCCAACCCCCTGCCCTTCTTTCCATTAGCAGGAGCCAAGATGCGAAGACAGGCATCCTTTTGGAAGGTGGCTGGACTCTCTTAAAGGCGACTGGTACGGTGTGCTCTCTTTCCCACGGCAGAAGCCTCCTTCATGCTTAACCCATAGGCCAGGTATAAGGGCAAGGTAAAGGTCAAGCATATGCTGAAGTAAACAAATTATATCTGAAGGATCCAAACCCTCCCCTCAGGAACAGAGCTGTGATACAAATATTGTCTGAAGGTCTGATTACATACAATCATCCCAAAAAATTAGTTAAAATCTTAGTATAGGGTAGGTGGTTCCAAAATAAATTTGCAGCCAAAGATAGTGAAAAGAATGAAATCCAAAATGATTAGAAAAACCCCAGCCTTAACGAGTTTGGCTAAATTTACTGTGGTAGATTGGCGGGTTAATTCTTGGCTAAAAATTTAGCTTTACCGCGTTGAAGCAATTGGTTGTTGGTTGACAACCTCTACTTACTTCAAAATTACAGCTGCTAAAGAGGTATGAAAATTTGGCTGGTACATTTACATTTCACAAAAATGAATTAAAAAGTAAGTTATAGTTGAAGCCATTTCAACTAGTGCTGAAAAATCTCTTGAATCCTTGTAAATGTTTTGGTTAATGGCTCGTTTTATAATGCAAATTCAAATATTGGCTCACAGCCCTTAAATATTGACAAAACAAACAACAGTGGCTTAAGAGGTTACTCAAATTTTTGTATATTGAGCTTAGGCCAAAAAATTAATATAAGCAATGCAAAACAAATGGCACACACAGTTATAGAACATTTTCCTTTTGGTAGGTTACGTAAATTGAACAAACAGAACATTGCAAAGAAAATGTATTGGTTGCATTTAAGAGTGCATACAAGAGCTTTGCAAAAGTAGTACAAGAGTTTTGTGGTATTACATTATCATTTGATGCAGTACAAGAGCTAATAAGAGAAATTTGTTTATAATGAGCTTGTTTTATAACACAAGTGAAAACTTAACAGGCCAACAAAATAACTATTCCTGACAGGATTGGAGCATTAAACTGGATGTCTTCAGATTCATTAGCAAAGCTTAATTAAATATACAGTAGAATCCCGATAATTCATATTGTCAAGGGACTGAATGCTAAATATGAATTATCGAGATGTTCAAATTAGCGGGATTACCAATAATCGGGAGCAAAAAAGAGAAAATAAATAAGAACGAGATTAATGCAAATTTGCATTAATATGTAATGATAAACGCATGGCTACATATTATGTATACATATGTATATATAAATCAATAATTACATCAATAAAAAACACATTAAAAATTTACGTTTAAAAAAAATCTGTAATTTTCTTTTGGTGCAAGCCTTGCAGATGGGTATTGTCAATGGCTTTGTCAAGCATGTTCAAAGCAGAAAATACTTCATCGCCAACGTCTGATTTCGCTACGAAATGGCGCACGTTGTTGATGTATTGTTTAGCCACTTTAGGTGTAATTGTCAGCACATCATCTTNACCATAAATGTCCTGAGATGCAATCAAAATTTTGTCATCAGTTAGAATCCCCGTTACCGCTAGGCCATCGTCAAAATGGACGAAATCTTCAAATCCTTATAGAATTTTCTTCATTTTGAGGAAGACGATTCCAATTCACAGGCCATTCTAAGTCTTGTTCAGTAACTGCTGATGAAAGTTCCACCTTCGTAAATCCACAAACACGAAAACAGTTTTCTATTGTGCTTTCGCTAACACTTTGCCACGCCTTGTGAGCAATGTTCATGGCTGAAAATAAGGTGATTTTATGATCCTTCCCATCCTCGATGCTGTCAAGGAGTTGCATCACTACTTCCTTGCGGTAAAAGGTTTTGAACGTTTTAATTATGCCCTGGTCTAGAGGCTGCAGCTTAGAAGTAGTGTCGGCAGGCAAAAACACAACATCAACATGACTGAGCGGTGGGGTATTGTTGTGGGCCGTACAATTATCCATGAAAAGTAGAATTTTTCGCTGCCTTTTCTCCATATCAGCATTCACTGATCGTATCCATTCCTTGAATAATTCGCCCGTCATCCACGCTTTTTTGTTTGCACGATAGGTCATCGGAAAAGTTTTTATGTTTTTAAAACATCTTGGTTTGGCTGATTTGCCTATCATGAGCGGTCTTAATTTCTCAGATCCATCCATGTTGGCGGCCAACAATATGGTTACACATTCTTTACTATTTTTTCCACCATGACACTTTTCTTCCTTAAAACACACTGATCGGTCGGGGAGACACTTATAAAATAACCCCGTCTCATCGCATTAAAAATGTTGTTGGACTCATAAGAATCGATTATTTCTCCCAATTCGTCTTTCCACTCAGAACAAATGTTGGCCAATACACTCGCACTTTCCCCACTAAGCTTCTTAAATTTTATGCTGTGCCTTTTTTTAAACCTATCAAACCAACCATCACTCGCACGAATGTCTTTAATTCCCATTTTTTCTACAAAAACTTTTGCTTTTTCTCTTAAAATGTTTCCTCCAACTGGTACATTGGAATTCCGTGCTTGGGCAAACCACTTTTTAAAATTCTCTTCTAGTTTCGGATACTCACTAGTCTTAAAGCGCTTGACTTTGCTGTCCGATGTCTGGGAGGCGATTTTGTCCTTGTTCTTCAGAATTGATATTATTGTGGAAGGAGGAACGTTATAACGTTTGGACACGTCAATTTGTTTATCACCACCGGCCACGGCGTTAATGATTTCTTTTTTTCTCTAATGGAAAGACACTTATTAGCTCTTTTCGGAGGCATGGCTAAGACCGAACTGACTAACTTTTCACTCGCTCTGCTCCTTCCTACCCTCTCATANCTTCCTACCATCTCATGACCGTAGGCCGGACACCAAGGCGCTTCTTAGTTCTGGGAATCACAGACACATCGCCTCCCAGCCTACTCGGCGTTATTACCTGCCCTTAAAACCCTCCTATGTCCCTCAGTACCCTTCCGGTCTTTTTTACCCTGCCCAAATTTCATAAATCTAGAGTTGGTGTACAGTCTAGGGTTAAAAACATTACGAGTCAACAAGATTTTTAAGTTGGAAATAAGAATTATAAGACCTTTTAATTGAGCTTGAGCACCAAAATAAATACGTATTATCGAGGGGACCGGAATTCATTGTTTTTTTTTTACGAATTAAAAGGATTTTCTCAAGGGACTGGCAAATTTGCACGAATTAGCGGGATATACGAATAATCGGGATGCGAAATATCGGGATTTCACTGTATATGTTTTGGTGTTGGCTAGGCAAAGCAATATGTCAATTGATCATATTATATTAAGGTACCTAAATAGCAGTTATGCCTCAAGAGAAGTAATTAGTAGAGGCATGCACTTTGGGTGTTTATTTTTATACAGAATTCAAGATTATTATTCTTAAAAATCTGTGTTATTTTTTATGAAAGCGGTGTTATTTTTGGTTAACAGTTAACTATGTGAATACAAACAAAACCACATTAAAATAACAGTAACAGTTTATAAAATGAGAGACAATGACCATAAACTTGAACTTTAAATTTGTGGCAGATGTTTTTTTGGTATTTTTCATTTTCAACATGCTTTATGCGCAAGTCTTTACGGTCCGAAGTTACAAACGCGTTGCAAAATAGACAAAATATAGTTTTATCATCACTTGCACACAAGCCATGTTTTGAAAATTTTGCCGCACGTTGCTTTGCAGTAACGGCGGGTTTCTGCATTTTAAAAAGGAAATTACGTCATACAAAGTGCCCAAATATTCACAGAAAACTAACTTCACCCACACACCATATGTAATATTAGCCCAAACCACAACAGGTGGCAATACAAAATTTAAAGATGCATTAACAAAATGTGTTGACATACTTCCGTCTATGATTGTAGAAGCTTCCAAAAGATTTATTTGTTGTTCATTGCGAGCACACTATGATGCAATATGACCATCATTGATCTTTCACAATGTTACTATCAATAGTTGAAACCACTGAAAGTTTCAACAATTACTAACAGCAACGCTAAACAATCTCTCTGGATTTTTTTTTTTTTGTTGTTGTTTATGTTACGCATGTAGTCCAAGGTTAAAAAGTTATTTTGTAATTAACTTGGGCTATTTTTTTTATAGTTTTTTTGTGTTGATGGAGAACAAATATTTTGAAATATAACTAAACTCTTGTCTTTTCTGCTGAGAAAAATACCATGGGATATTCCTGGACAGGGATGATTTCCTAGCAAAAGCTAGGTTATATCCTAATTTCTCTAGTTTCTTTTTCACTTATTTAATTAATATTATCTCACACCAAGAATTTGTGAAATAAAAACTTGCTGTCAAACTGATAAGACACTAGTTGCAGCTAAAAAGGGTTTTTTTTTCCAACTTTTTTGTAGTAGCACAACAAGTTAAAAATAGATTTGTTTTAAAACACAAAAATTAGTGTAAAAATTTATTTTATTGCAAATGCGAATTTTTCATGCCCCTAGGAATTACGCTAGGTCAAAACCATTACTGCAGGGTATATTAACTTAATTACTAGCACTTCAGGCAACTCAGGAAACAAGGTAATCCATGGCCTGGGTGTATAGACTAAAACTTATGTGGCTTTAATTTGGCTCATAGGCCACAAGACATAGTAAACATTTAGGCTGCAACATTATGTACAATCATGGGGCAGGAACATAATACAAGTGGACACAATAAAAACAAAGTTCTATAAGGCCTTTGGCTACAATACCAGTGGTTAGAGAATTAGGGAAAAATACACCTTTAAACATCTTGCATATTGAAGCATACATTCTTTACCTTGAGGTTTATTTGCTTGCTGTATGCACTGCGTTGCACTAAACACTAGTGATGGGGAAGGTACTCTGCTTTTAACATTGTTGGGGGCTTTCTTGAAGCATTTTCCCTGGCACCAACTAACTATCTACTGGGTTAACACCATTGGCTTTTCACTACCACAATGCAACTCTCACTATTTACACAACCACACACACTACAGACAAAGCTGTATCTGCTGCACTGTGAGGCTCACAGTGGGTGTGAGTTGGGGGGCAACACCACACACATTAAGTCTACGGTAAGGGAGTGGGTGCTCGGTGGGTGCCTAGGTAGCAAGCTACGCTACGTTTACACTGTCTGTAGCGGTGGCAGGCCAGGTAAAGGTCAGAGAATGGTGCAAAGAAGCCTCGTAGAAATGCCTTGGCTTTCCCTTGATGGCTGTCGTTTGGCTCCTCCCCGGCATCTGCAGGGGTTGGTGAAGGGAATGGCGCCTGCTCAGGGAAGGGTGAAGTTCTCNGTGCTGGCCAGGGCGAAGGCAGGCGCTGCAACTCGGGCGAGGGGCAGTGGCATAGCAGGAGTGATGGTGTGTCTTCTGAGCATGGATGTGTTGTGTTGTTTAGGATGTTACTCTCCCATTCATGCTCTTGGGCAACTCGTTGCAGTGGCAATTGTTGGCGTTTCGTGGAATCTCTGTTGACCACAAGTTCCATAGCTCTTTTTACATGGGTCACATGCACCTTGTGGATGTTGCAGTTCTTGTCTCCTATCCACAGCATGTTCCCACATCTTTCCTGGACTGTATAAGGACTTTCCCATTTGGGGTGGAATCTAGCATAGAAGTGAGCTGGTTTGCTGCTGAGCAGGTATGTCTCAACATACACCTGTTCTCCATCAACCTGAAGGGTAGGCTTCTGGGGAGGGAGTACTGAAAACTTCTTGCTTAAGTACCATGCCTGGTTTCGACAGGCCTTTTCTACCCATTTAAAGGCTTTCTCTCCTTACATATTCCAATTGTAGTACCTTGTTGGGTTCAGCCTTCCAGCCCCATTTTTTAAGTGGCAATAATGTACATGGCAGTAAACTCTTTATGTGAGGCTCCGAAGGCTTCATTCCACCATCGGTGAAGTGTGAACAGGATGTCAGGGTATAACTATCCCGTTTCCTGTTTGGTTATTTCCTTTGCTCACAGCTTGTGGTTGTTCCCCTTCTTTGGGAAGAATGGTCTGAGGGGGAGGGGGCTCCCTTGCTTCGATCTTGCTCTTATATGCTGGGCAGTCTTTGTGAAAGTCTCTTGTGGAGCATTGTCAGCACCATGCTAATAAAGGAGTCTAAGATAGGGTGCATGCCGGATAGCTTTCTTCATAGGGTAGCTTCAAGGCCTTTGCGGAGAAGGCAGGGGTAGCTTTGTTTCTGGTTTTCACCTTCCTTTGGTCGGCCTACATCTTGTTCCCATACCCACACTCTTTTGCCAAGTTCCTCCAAGGTCTCTGGCTCAGGATTTCACAAATGGGACCTAATCTCTTCCAATAAAAGCCATGTGATGAGCTCAACAGCATCTAATTCATTTGTTCAGGGTGTACGTGTGGGAAAATAAGGGCCTTGTGACGTATGAATATTTAGACTTCTTCCTCTTCCTTCTGAGCTTGACCATATAGCTCATCTGCCTACTGGGCCACTATACAGAGACCTGAAAAATAGGCTGTCAGTGTCTCTGGCAGTTGCTCCCAGATGGTAACAAATTTGCAGTATCTCTTCCACCATTTCACGGATTCTCTGTGGAATTATGCTTTGTCCTTCGGTACCCGCAGTGCTTTTGGCAGCTGGATTCTCTCAAACTCAGAAGTACAAGTAAACAGAAAGTTCTGTGGATCTTCCTGGGTTTTCCCGGTATACTTGGGTAAGTGCAATTGGTCCATACTCTGTATCTATACTATGGGTGTAGCTTCTACTCTCGGCGGGGTTCTAGCCTGTTACAGTCAGCAGGTTGGGTATTTAAAGCATAGGCTTTCCATATTGAAGGCTTGCATCACCCATCAAAAGCACAAATGGTGAAATGTAAGAGGGCACTCTATGCATGCCATCCGGTAACTCCCAAGGCCGGAACAATTGGGGTGGACGCATTGGCGGATTTACCAGCAGGCTGAGTAGGCTGGAGCCTAGGGCGGCAAATTTGTGGCCAAATTTTTTTTATGTCTTACAGAAATTAAAAAGATTCATATTTATATACTTAAATGTTATTGGGTCAACACAAACAATTCAACATGTAATATGTTTTACCACTTAGATAAATTTTTCTACAATTTGCGTAGTCGCGTTCGGTTGCGGCACGGGAACGAGTGACATGACTGTTCGCTAAGTGTGTCTGGCCGAATTGACTGCACGAGCACAGCGCGACCGCCGCGGGAGCCGAAGCGGGGTCGTGCTGTTGTAGGCATACGCCGCGTGGTGGCATTGAGTTTGAGAGAGATAGATACAGAGCGGTGGCCGGCGATACAAACGGGGAAGTCCCGTCCCGTATTTACTTTTTCTGGTTGTGTGTTGTAATTTTTCAAAGTGTTTCGTGGATTGTATGAATAATTTCATAGCATAATATCACCGGTGCATAGAAACTTATAGTAGGTAAGTAATCATAATATATTACAATAAATCATCCGTAACGAATCAGTAAGATGTAATTTAACGTGATAAATAGCTGTTTCGGAAGCTACACAAAGAAATTTCAATTTTTTTGTTATATCATACTTAAATAAATTTCTTGTACTTAGGTACTAGTCAATGTCTGAAGTCTGAACAAAGGATGTACGAGAAATAAAACCCCCAATGTAATCTTTTTTATTTCAGTTCTTGGAATCCAAGAAATTGTTAGAATGAGTGATGGGAGAAAGCGACTTAGTGGAGCTGAGTATAAAAAGAAGGCCAAAATGAAAAAAGAAGAACAAGAACAGATTATCCGTAATACGATAATAATTGACAGTTTTTTTAAAAGTGGAAGTGGAAGTAGTGTTGAAAGACCAGGAACTTCAACAACATGCACTGACACAATACAATCTGGAAAAGATGAAACGGATTTGAACTCTGCGGCCCAACAACAACAGTCATCTGTTGAACCATCTACTTTTGAAAAAACGGATATTTATGTTTTTGACGTAGAGGCAGTAGAGGAATCATCAATAAGTATAACAATTGAAGATGCGTATCAGAATCAGACGTTAAGTAATGACCAAGTGCAAACAACAGTAAATCTAAACAAAGATCCAGCTTTATGGGAAATCAACGATACCTTAAGGGAGATTATCGCAAGGTACGGCTTCGATCAAAACAAGTCTTGTGACTTCTCTAAAAGTGAAAAAATATATGCTGATCAGCGTCGTTTCTTGCCAGTGAGTATCTTCCAAAAAAAATGAAAAATAATGAAGTAAATGACAGAAATTGGCTGGTTTATTCTGAAAGTAAAGGATCTGTATATTGCGGGCCCTGTTTGGCATTCGGTCCATTGGAGAATAAGACTCAGTTTGAAAACGAAGGATTTAATGACTGGAAAAATGCAGAACACCGAGTAGCTCAGCATGAAAACTCTGCGCGTTATAAATCTAGTATCCTTAGTTTGAAAGTTAGAAGTGAGATTGATGGCTGACTCGATAATTTACTGCATGTCCAGATTGATGAAGAAATTAGTTATTGGAGAAACGTTCTGAAGAGTGTTGTTGCCGTAGTGAAGCGACTGTGTTCCAAGAAACCTCGTTTTCAGAGGAAAAAATGAAAAGTTCGGTGATCCGCATAACGGAAATTATTGTATGATTTTGGAACTGTTAGCTGAATTCGATCCTTTTATAGCCAGTCATATTGAACGATTTGGGAATCAAGGATCTGGAAGTACCAGTTACTTATCAAAGACCGTTTGCGATGAGTTTATTCTCTTGATGGGTCATAAAGTCTTAAAACACATTGGAGACGAGATAAGAAGGGCGAAATATTTTTCCTTAATCATCGATTCAACACCAGATATAGCACATGTGGACCAACTTACCCTCGTCATTAGATACGTTTTGGAAACAGGCGAACCGTGTGAAAGATTTCTCAAGTTTTTGCCCTCAGTGGGACATAAAGCTGAAGAAATGTTTTCTGCCATTATTTCGGAACTCAAAACACTGGGCATAAATATTTAAGACTGTCGTGGACAATCATATGATAATGCCATGAACATGTCTGGTGTGTACAATGGCTTACAGGCTCAAATTCAAAGGCAAGCACCTTTTGCTTTTTTCGTTCCTTGCTCTGCCCACTCTTTAAATTTAGTGGCAACTGCGGCTGCTGAATCTTGCACAGAAGCTTGTCGCTTCTTCATGTTGCTTCAAGAAATCTACGTTTTTTTTGTAAGTTCGACACAGCGCTGGCAAAAATTAATGACTGAAATCGGGAAAGGGAAAACGCTAAAGAGAGTAAATCTGACACGTTGGTCAGCTAGAGAGGACGCATGTAGAAGTTTGAGAGATTGTTGGCACAAAGTCCTTAAAACTTTGGAATCAATCAAGGATGATTGTACCGAAAAGCCTGTAACGCGAAACGAAGTGACAGGAATAATTTTGAATTTAGAAAAACTGGAAATGGTGGTAATGGTTTTTGTGTGGAATGTTTTTTGGAAAGAATAAACAAAGTGAATGTTCAAATTCAGGCTTCTACCGTAGATTTGATCACTGTTGCCGATCTTTACGAATCTCTTTGCAAGTTTTTCGTAGCAGAACAAGAAAATTTTAAGTATTTCGAACAAAAGGCGATGGAATTAAGCGTGTCGAAGCATTATACAAAAGACATGAGAAAAAGACAACCGAAAAGGAAAAAAAATTATGATGAAACACCCGATGAAGAAATGAGAATGACTGCGAGTGATACTTTCAGGGTTAACACATTTCTCGTCCTCATTGATAGACNTTGATAGACCCGTATCCGAATTAGAAAAATGGCAGGAGGTCTACAACAGGTTCAATGAAAAGTTTTCATTTCTGACCAAAATGAGTGAATTGTCATCATCAATCCTTACGGAAAAAGCCCTTTTCTTGGAAGAAATGTATCCTAATGATTTAGAGACTGACTTAGTTCAAGAATGCATACATTTTCAATGCCACCTTTCTTCTGAAAGAATTTTGGTAAAACCAGATTCTGGATCATTGAAAAATCTATCTTCATTCCTGCGAAAACAGAATTTGCAAAACGTTTATCCAAACTTGGATATAGCAGTTTGCATTGCCTTATGTACACCAGCGACAAATTGTTCGGTTGAGAGAAGCTTTTCTTGCTTAAAACAGGTGAAAAATTATCTAAGATCTACCTTAAGCCAAGAAAAGCTAAACACCTTAGCTCTTTTGTGCATAGAGTCAGAACTGATGAACAAGATTTCATACGACGATATAATTGATGATTTTGCCAATAGAAAATTGTGCAAAAAGGTATTGTAAAACTTTTATAACTTAATTAATTGTATTTCATCGACATCATCAGCTGGATAGTTACCAGATAATTGAATATATTGTTTTTAAACTGTAAGTAAGCGCAATAAAAATTATTTAATTACGTTTACCGAATGTACATTATTGTGTAAGTAGTATTGAGGCATACCTTACCCTGCCTTATTAGTAGTACATGATTGAGCTTTTATTAGCTCAGAAATATACCCAAAAACTTTTTCTTGTGCAATCTTAACTAAATCGTTGGGTTGTAAAAATAATCTAGAAACTGACACATCAATCCCCTAGTTCACAATCATACTAATTACGGGAAAAAGATGGTGTAATTAGGACAATAGTGCACAAATTATAAAGTTACAATTTCATTGACAAAAAAATTGCAATTAATATGATTGTGAACTAGGGTATCCTATTGTAGAGGTCGGCATGGGCGGCAAAATTTGAATAGCCTATTGGCGGCAAATGTGTAAATCCGCCACTGGGTGGACGTACCTCTGTTGTCACTCATGACAGAGTGGATAGTGGAACTCCAGGCCTTCTGTGTCTCTTCCTCTGTCTATCTGGCCATCCTACACAGGTAAAAGGGAAATTGAAATTGCTGCTGTAGTGGATGCAGGCAACATGATACTTATCTGCAGCACCTGTCTGTCTTTCTTCAGGTGGTTCCCATCCTTTGACTGAGGCCATGGTTACTACTCTTCCCTGAGGATGATGAAATTGGCATTCTTTTAATGGGTAGAGTTGCCATGTAATTGCCCTGAGTGCCTTGGCCTAAAGAAATCCATAGACACAATATCCAGGGGTTTCTTGGTATAATGAGCTTAAATTGCCCAACTACACCTGACACAGAACTTGTTGGCTGCTCAAGGACAGTCAATCAGCGGCGCTCTTCCCACTAGCTGATGCCAGTAGTTTATCACTGCAGCGCAATGTTGCCTAGTTCACAGTATCACAGTGGACACAGCTAGTCGAGCAAATGTTTCTCAGATGTACTCAAAATAATCGTGAAAGATTTCGTTAAAATCAAGTCGCTTTTTGCAAGAAGCTCATTCTGCTGAACAAGTAGGTGAAAATCCCAAGTCTGTATCTTTATCCGTTTAATAAAGTTGAATTTTACTTAGTGGTTATCTTCTATACTCTATACGTATTATAAAACTCAACGTGTCTGTGAATTAAATGGTAAAAACCCTTATTAGTATTTCTCTGTTATAGATAGATATATGCTACCGCAGAATTTTTTTTAGGTCTTTATATTCTGCACAATTCTTTACTACACGATCGATTTAGGCAGCGTATTTTAAGAGCGCGCGCTGGCTGCAAACTTTTTTCCAACTTGATTCACTATTATCGTTTGTAAATTTTTTGAGAAATTTTCTCTATAAAAAGTAGTCAATATCACCTTTCAGCCCTCCAACTATTTCTGTGCAAGAAATTACGTTGATCTATTGCTCAGTTGCGACGTTGCATTGTTATTCAGTTTGTGTACTTTTTAATTTTCCAATAAGAATTTTCTGAAGGGAATAAGATATTTTCTCGGGATAAAAAGTAGCCTATGTCACTTCCCGGCCCTCCAACTATCTCTGTATAAAAATAGTTTTGATCCGTTGCTCCGTTGCGACGTGAAAAGAGAAACAAACAAACAAACACACTTTCGCATTTATAATATTAGTTAGGATTTTGCCATGCACACCTGTGCACATTATTGTGATTAGCACAAATTCTTCCTTTCCTTTTGATTATGCTTCATTTTCCATGCACATGGTCGGCCCAGGACCACCACCCAGCGCGGGCTTGTGTTCCCGCTTCCGATGGCCATTCGCCAGTTTCTTGTTGGAGCTCAAGCAGAATAAGTGTGTGCCACGTGGTCTGCGGGTGTCTCAGTTTTGTTAACACTGATCTTGTAATTCTGTCTCTTTAATCAATATCCTAAACGGTTTTATTTGCTCGTGCAGCTGGTGTGGCCCTTCCGTTGACTCAGAGGGTCATTAAATAATTCTTTCGCCCTCGGGGTTTTCTATTGTGGTGACTTAGCATACTACCTCAGGCTAGTTCAGGCGAAGCCTCATGTAAGTGATTTTGTGCTGCAGTGTTTCTTGTATTTTTCAGTAACATTTATTTTGAGTTCATGTAGCACCCTGTGCATTCCAGTTTTTAAAATAATTTATAATAAATGCAGTATGGCTATGGATCTAACGTACTCGTGGTCACACTTATTTCCTACAGTTGCGACCATCCTTGACGCCCTACGTAATGGGTTCTATCGTTTGTTGGAGTGAGGGCTTCCCCTCCCCCCTCACCATTCTTCAGATGGCTGGGAAGAAAGCGACAGGTTTTCTACTAGGGGTGTTAATGGCAGGTTTTGTGACCTCAATCACTTAGCATCGAGCTTGAGGAGGTGCGCTGATGAATGCAGGTCTTGTTGATATTTGGAATGGGGTGCAACTGGGTACCAAGTTCAGGCGTCTTACCTTTTTATCTGTGGCTGAGGGTCGACTTGGAGCTACTAGTTTCTTAGGTGGTGTGGGAGGAAGTGGTGATGCACCTCGTGGAACGTGCCAAAAATTGGGTTCTTGTGTTCTCCGGTTGAGCTGGTGGTAGTACCCCTCTGCCAAGCATCTTCCTCTTTCTTCCAAATATAGACTCGGTGGACACCCATTTCACTACTCTCCAGACCTCCTAATAGTGCCAGCCCCTGCTTGGCTGCTTTCTCCTGCCCAGTCCTGTAACGTGGCATAGGGGGTGACAGTAAAGAGAGGTGACAGCGAGTGTACCGTAGGGGTAGGCACAGCCTGCGAGTAAGTTAGGTGAGGCAGGTGGATGAAGTAGGTAGGCCTAATCTACTGGTCTCCAGTAAGTGACTTGGCTGAGCGGGACTTTGCCGGCAGACCCAAGCTCTTGACAGAAGATGTCAGCAGCAAGATAGGGACATCTGCTCTCGTGTTACTCAGGAAGGCGGGACTTCGCCGTAGATCCAAGCACTTACGGAGATACGGAGCTCCCTAACAGGGTTTTTCTGTTGGTCTCCAGCTAGTAACTTAGTGGACGGGACTTTGCCAGCAGACCCAATCACGTACAGGAGGTGGCAATAGCCATAGATCTGAGTATTACAAAGAGACAGTTTCTTCGTGAGAGTGAGTTTGGGAACTGTGATTTTTGGCTCGTGACTACTCCTACAAGAACTTAAGTGGGTCTGTCGATGAAACAGGAGATAGCGGGAGCAAGTTAGAGAAGTAAAGAGAGCTTGGAGTGATAACCCAACCAAGTTTGAATTATGTCTGTTTATTGACTGGTAAGTGAACACATGCAAACCAGCCTGTACCTTGACTAGGGTCTGAATGGTCAATCCTAAAATGACAACCAGAGAGAGATGCCTAAAACTCGGTAGATGCTGTGGTCTGCAGGGGGGGTGAGGGGGGTGCAGCGTGACCCTCAGTCGTGCAGTACTTGGACTCGTGACGTTAAAAGTAGAGCTGCTGGGTAGCTGAGAAGCGCACAGAAGGCTTTGGTGAACTGACAGGAAGCTGGTGTACAACAATCAGTTAGCTGTAGTGAAGACTGGAGAAGTCTCTATGCGGTCAGGCAGATTAACACACTACTACGAAGCGTTTGGGCAGAGTAACACCCTTTAACAGAGCAGTGCAAGACAGCCTTGAACTGTGGGATGCTGGCTCTGTATATACCCGGAGCACAGGGCCAGCATGGGAGGTGCGAGGATATCATAGAGGTCATTGAGAGAGGGCAGCGGAGAAGTAGCGGAGATGACCGGAGGCGGCCGAAGCTGGCGGCTCATTTCCCTTCGTGGCCGAAGGCCGAAAAAGTGGAGAGGCAGCGCCGTTGTGTGAAGTGGGTTGCAGTCTAACATAAGGCATCAGCCAGTTCAGTCAACGGTGGTCTTCAAAAGCGAGCTTTGACGTGTGCGGTGTAACATCTCTTCTTAGGAGGGGGCCACGGCTGTGGCAAGGCTAGATTGAGTAGTTGACGACACCCGTGGCGCATCATCCTCCCTGTTCTTGCGTTTGGCGTGCTCCGTGGCCTACAGCAGAGCAGAAGAGTGTGTGTCTGCATTAAACCTCTAGCCTCCGTGGCGACGTAATGACCCTGTTAAGAGTTTCTGCTCACTGCATGGTCATGCGCGAAATCACGGCCTGGCACCATGGGATTATATTTGCACATCTATGTGCATCTACTGCCTAACCAATTTATGCCAATAACAATATATTTACACAGCAGTAGTTTTAAATATAACATTCAGAAAGAACAAAACCTTCTTAAGGAATTTTATGTGTATTAAAAAAATAATATTTTTAATTTACTTATAACTCTAACTATGAAAGGATGAGAAAATTTTTTTTCATTTTCACAAAACACGTTGTTACCTGTTATATAATTGGTAACATTTTTATCTTGTTTGATTACATTGTGCCGGGTCACAAATAATTGCACACAAATATCAGGTGGAACACTTTATATTTTGAATTAATAAACATACAATAACTTCAAAATACAGCCTTGAACAATTAATTATAAATTTGCATCGCAGCCAAAAAACACTACGTTGAGATAATCCATCACAATTAATTTCTTCAATAATAACAATTTCTCGAAAAGAAAATAAATCCGAATTACAACTTTCAAAAGAACTAGATTTATAAAATTACAATGTTCAAACTTAATTTCTTCAATAATGATTAGAACAAATCATTAAGTAGTTGACTAGAATATGACTCAATTTTACTTAATGATCTACCGAAAAGGAGGGCAGCAAGAACCATGCCCATCGAAGCCTCCAGTTCAGTTCCTAAAATGCACATTAAAAAATTACCATTAAAACATTACTTTCGGTGAAGGCAGTCTTAGACAATCCGGCAAATCTCATACAGAAAAAAACATTTCAAAATTAACCACTCTTAAAACGTATGAAAAAAGCCCATCGAGATAGTTGTGGAAACAACTGACTATAAAAAAGATACAGGCTTGGGCAGCCAAAAAGGGGACAATCACCACACATTAAAACATGGGGGAAAACAGTATCATGACGTTTTAGTTAGTCTGAAACAAAATTTAGATTGGCAGCCAAAACCACATTTTAGAAAAAAAACTAGCAATACTGCATACCCAAGACATGCCACAGAAAATACCAAAACATGTAAAAACAACCCATAAACACACTGATCGTTCTCCATGACTCACCGTTTTAACACCCGAATGCTCAGCGGCTCGAGCAAACAAGTAAAATAAAGTTATCAACATGACGGCAGCTATGTCCTGCTGGACGAAAAGGTGCGGCAGCTAATCGATTACGAAGTTCTCTGCGTCTGTTTCAGACGTCTGTGGGGCGAATAATAGGAGTCCAGGCCGTGCAACAACTTAAATAAACTATCAAGCCCCAACAAAAAATTATGATGCATGAAGGGGGAGGGGAAGCAAGGAAGGGTAATGGGTGGTAAAGGAGGGGATCCAAGCATAGAGCATACAACCACTCCAGAGTTGGAGCCAAAGGAAATATATTGCACGACGAGCGCTAACATCGCAACATCTATCCATGAAAATATCTTTTCTGCAAAAATACTTAAAACTGCAAGCAAAATCTGTAAGCATCCACCTCTGTGTATTAATTTTGTTTCCAGATTTAAAATACAATAATAATAATAATAATAAAAACCGTGGAATTTTAATTTTTTTTAGTTTTCTTGCATTTATTCTTTTAATAAATATTTAATGCGTAATTCTTAAAGTTTTTTAATTAGAATATTGAATGTAACATTCATTTTTATTAAAGTTATAATAATTTTAATTGAAAATAATAAATAATTTTGAACAAGAACAAGGTTTTTTTCTCCATCCAAGTTTTCCTTTTGCGAGCTTTGTTCCAGGATTTACTGCAGATGAATTTTTTTTCCTGAATTGGCATAAATATATGTATTAATTTTTTTTAATCTAAAATATTATCAAGGCAATGCCTTTCATTTAAATCTTGATATTATCTATTAACAGTATTATGATTTTTGCAGACTTTATGTAATTTGTGTATATTCCCTTATCCCCTGTTTCTAGTTTTTTATTTTTTAAAGTACCACAGTTACTGTATTCTGGAAGATGCATTACTGGCGAGTTAAGTTATTTAATGCTCCCTTTATTATTATTTTTCCATGATCTGATAGTTGCAAAATGAATAAGGCATTCGATTAAAAAAAATTATATATATAAGTAATATCTTTTAGATTGTTAACAACAAAATCAGAAAATTAATGTGGAGAGGTGTTAGTGGCTCTTAGCATTACGGTCTTTAGAGCCAATGAGGGTGAAGCAAGGTAGAATGCAAGGATGGGGGAAATGGGAGATCCCAGAAAAACCTGCCGACAAGTGGCAACTGCTGCACCAACCCGTACCCTGAGAAAATCAATGATTTAACATATTCTTGATTATAACTTTTTCATTGTAATTGTTTTTATTTTCAGAATTATCTTCCCCACTTGTAACTAATAGACCTGCAATTAAATTTTTAACAACATTCCTCCAAATAATATATTCTTTTGGTAAGTTAATATTATTTTTATTCTTTGTTCGTAATTTTTTGTGATATATATTTTAATTTTTTGCTAACAAATTAGACATTTCCTTTGGTAAATCATATTCTTTATCTTTAACAATTACTTTATCGTTGTCTACGTTTAATTATGTTATTTCAGTACTCCGGGTATTGTAAATATGTTCTAGATTTGATATACATGTAAATTATGTTTCCTGGTATCTATATTTACTCCACTATTCTAGTTGCCATAAAAAATATACAGTACAAAAAAAATAGTGAGATTTATGATCAGCGTATTAGATCAAACAGTAAAATCCGCATCCCTCCACGCTCACCAAAGAAATACAAAATGAATCCGTACTATATTACCTTACCTATAACACTTTCTAAAGTTCATGAATCAAAATCACACAATGTATTTAAAAGACACCTAAAAGTTGCTCCATATTCATGAAATTAAATTTGTCATGTACAGTCTTCAAAAATATTCTATTTTATGCTGCATATTCACTACACTATCTCATTCTGTGCTATAGTCATGTATGTATAATAGTATTTTCTATTATTTCTCATAGTTACAACTCTGTATGTATATCATTGTATTTTAATTGTGTGTTGTATTGTGTTTTGTGATAAATTGACAAATCCTGCGCATTGTACTGACGGGTAAAAGGATGCAAATAAAAATAAATAAATTATGACAAAGAGTTGGTGTCAGTGAAATTAGTAACTCAAAGAGGTTTGGTTACATTTACCTCACAGGTGTTCGATATGAGCCCTTTTGGTAACTTTGCACAAATATAGTATGTAGTCAAGATCTTGCCAGACATGCTGCAGCATATCACAGTTGATTGCTGCAGTGGATTCTGTGATGCATGCTCTCTGATCAGGGATAATCCATGGTAATGCTGAGTGGTAGATTCTATCTTTAACGAACCACCACACAAAGAAATTGCAGGATGTTAGGTCTGGGAACATGGAGGCCAACAAAGAAATCCACTGTTGTTATACCAAGCACAGCCAATCCACCTGTGTCGTAGTCAGTTGTTTAGCTCAATTCTGAATTTTGTTTATGAAAATGTCGGGATACACCATCCAATTAAAATATGAAACTGAAAATTTCCTGCTCTAGCTGTTGCAGATCCAGGTATGAAATTTCCGCTATAATTTGCCCAATAAGAAACTTTGTCATGGGTTGTTATGCATGACACATTCCTCTTAAGTGATTCACATTGATGAATCTTTAAATAATTGTTTTTGAAATATGTTTTTGTTGGTGTTGAAGAATTATCACAAATTGTTGCAGTAGCAGCAACAAAAGATGTTATAAAAATTTTATTTTCTTCAATTTCCACTCCAATATTGTTTAATTCATGGAATTAGGCAATCCTTTTCTTTTTAGTTCTTTCATAATCAGCTTCATGATTGTTTGATAATTTTTTTTATTTTTGTCATTAAGTAATTTAATATGAGAAATTTTGGTTTTATTGTTTAAGTCATAAAAAAAAAATAACAACATTTAAATCTTTTAAAGTATTTACATTTAAAGCTTTTATAAACTAATGTTTTTTTCAAATGGATCAAACAGAGGAAAATTTAAACATTTCTGACATTAGAATTGAATTGAATACAGTATTTCTAAANTATAACAACATTTAAATCTTTTAAAGTATTTACATTTAAAGCTTTTATAAACTAATGTTTTTTCAAATGGATCAAACAGAGGAAAATTTAAACATTTCTGACATTAGAATTGAATTGAATACAGTATTTCTAAAAGCAGATGACTTTGTTTTCCTCGTTAATGATTATGTATAAAAATTGTTTATATTAATAAATGTGATTTAACAAACAGTAATATAAAAATACCACTGTTTACATTATTATAAATTTTTTCTTTTCCAGTTTTCAAGAATAAACATTTCCTATGTAATTATAATTGAAGTTGTTGGTAACCGATGAGTAACATCAACCATGATGATTGCTTTGTTAAGATCACCATCATAATGAAATTATTTAAAAATGAGTGGTGCTGACAATAAAATATCAAGTTATATGTGTTTATTGTGACAAACTTAGTGAATTTAATTGTACTTGAATATATATTCATTATGATTTATTAAGGAAAATAATTTTTATTGGAATAAAAGTCACAAAATAATGGTGTTAATTAAGTTAAAAGTGGTAAAATGTTCTGTTACTAAAGATTATGTAGGTGAAAGAAAATTAACAATTAAAATTTAGAAAATGTGTTGTCAGTTATTGCATATAAAGCAAATACTTCAAATGTTATAAAAGGAAAATTATACAAAAATCCTAAGATTCTAAGTTTCAGTTATTGGCAGTTTTTAGAAAATAAAGTTTTGCAGGTTCCAGTGTCTTTAATTTTGGCATTAAAGGTTGCGTAATAATATTGTGTTCAGTTTTATATGCCTGATTTGGTTGATATTGGTTTAATACAAATGGAAAAGGTAATCTTAGTCAGGTTCATTATTTGATGTTTTATATAGTAATGTTAGAAATATGTGTTTAAAAATAAAATTAATGAATTTTTTTTTCAAAAGAAAACTGTATTTGATATTTTTGCACTGGTTATCAGAAAATGTATTTATTGTTATTTAAATGAAAAGCTTTTAAAAATTAAGTAAATTGTAAAATTGGAATAATTTAGTAACAGATGTAGATATTATATATACTTTTCATTGTTATAAAATTTTTGTGGAACCTGTTGGTAAAATTTATTTTAAAGTTATAAACAATTTCTGAATTATTTAAATTTGTGGTATAATGGTAAAATTAAATTGGGTAAATTGTGTTATAAACACACTATTAAATATTAATTGATAAAAATGTAAATATGATACATACTTAGTGATTTATGGTTATGATTCACTTTCTTTAATAAAATTTTATACAAAATATTAAACACCAAATTTTGCAGTTTTGAGCATTTTTTTTTTTATTGCACTTATGAGATTTTTTATCTTTCATATTGTTACAAGATGCCAGAGGGGCGTATCTGAGTTCATGAGAGATGAAGGTTTTAATAAAAATAAAAGAAACAAATTTGATCTTTAATTTATTCTCACAGTTATTATTTACAACATTAAAGGTAGTTACTCTTGTTATTCTTAGTGAGCGCAATATTTAACGTCTGCCTCAGTTTTAATTAAAGTCCTTATCAATGTCTCTATATTGGTTACACATATTCAATCCGTGTATTGCAATCATTCGAAATGTGACACCCATCCAGTTCAATAGTTCCACCCATTAGTCTCACTCTCCACTGCACCGATGCTCGCAGTCTGCAGACTTCACTCCTGCTGGTCACTCTCTCCGCCACTTGTAGCTCTTCAGACTTGAATCCTCCAAACTATAAACTGTCGGCTCAGAGGCCCATTGCAGCTTAAGGTGTCGCGTTGGCCCGATCTAGAAGGTTTCCTGCATCCAGAGTCACGCTGAGAGAGACGAGGGCTATGACCAGAACATTATTCAAAGACAAACGCAGATATTCAATCTGCTGAAGTCAGGAGCGCACAAGTCCTGATAGGCTTGTCTGGCACACGCGGCGGCTCGCCATTGTAAATTGCAGTGCACTCCTTGTGCTACCTTTCTGGCCTTGGCAAGGGAAGTGATGCAGACCAGTAAGATGTAACTTTATTATTTGTGTTAGGAAGTCTTCTAAATGTTTTCCTTCTNTTACCTTTCTGGCCTTGGCACACTGTTTAGCTCGCTTGAGCAGGACGGGGCAAGGGAAGTGATGCAGACCAGTAAGATGTAACTTTATTATTTGTGTTAGGAAGTCTTCTAAATGTTTTCCTTCTTTACACATTTTACATTTCTTTGTTGAATTTATATACAGTTATGTAATTATATAAAAAACAATTTTAAATAATTATATAATTTCCTTTTATTTTTAACTTACAGTAAATTTAAAAGATTCATATTTTATTTTTATTATGAGAATAATAAGTAACATGTGAGCATCAGAGGCAAAGTTAATTTACTGATTGGTTCAAGATACTTTGTAAGCTTAATTTAAATGAAATGTATATAAAACTTAAATATTCTCAAATTGTTGAAACAAGATTTCTGATATATTGAATGAAAATTTCTAAGTTATTTTGCTTAACAGATTTACAGAAATTATTTAAAAAGAATATAAAATGCTTAAATTTAAAAACTCATTGATTTTATATATAAAAATAAGAAATAAACTAAAAAAATAAAAATATATAATGCTGATTTTTTTATAATTTATTATTTTTTAGCTTAAAAAATGTTACATTAATCAAAAATGCTAAAATTATGCCACTATAAAATGCATGTCCATGCTCATTCAGAATTTGTAGGCAATTTATTCAGGCTTGTTTTTAAAAAAGTTAATTTTAATTAATATTTTAATCAAATTTTTTTTTTTTGTTGATTTTATGAAACCTGTGCAGAACTAATTTTGTGCTATAATTTTTTATTTAAAAAGTAGTTATTTAAAGTAAATTTTGGAGAAATTCTTTTAAAATACAAGTGATAACTAGCATTTTATGAATTCGACTAGAATATATATATATATTTTTTTTTTAATAATTCTCAATGCTCTTGCCGCTGAAAAATATTGGCTACGAGTGCATCTCATCCTCATGGGTGAATACTCAACCACCCTTCTAAGTCCATGGCTCTGGGTCACAAAATGTTTAAATTAATAACATTTTTGGTAGGTCAGATATTTTGTTAACGTGCATTTTAAGTGTGTTGTAGCTTTCAAAATTAATTTCTTACAGCTTACTATATTAATTTCAAATTTTAAATTAAAATGTAACTAATTTTTATTTGCATTTAGCTCAGTTTTTAATTTCACTTTGTATGGAATCAGTTAAGTTGTGTAGCTGTTCTATCAACAGTTATGCATGCTGCTCAAAAAGTGGTTGCACTGTATGCAAATTATTTGTGTGATGGTGAGACTTCATTTTGGCAGAAAGCAATAAAAAAATATTTATGGATGTTGTACATGTGTGTGCGTTTGTACATGTGTGTGCCATTTTAACTAGGTTTTGTAGAAATACATAGTTGGTAAGATGTGCAGGCTCATGTTTGAAGTCATGTTTGGAAACTTGCCCCTTTTGTATTGCTTTCGGTATTGTGGTAAAATTATATACTTTTTCTAGAAGTGTGTTCTTGTTATTAAGCTTCTGTGATTCAAGTGAAAAACTGTTTTTAGTTAAATTTTTTATATATAGTTAAAATTATGATTTAGTTGTTTAAAAACCGTATGAGATTATGATAGTTTCAATTTTATCAAATCAATGTTTGGAAACCAAATGTACTGCATAACTTCTGTAGTAAGATTCCTAAATGAAATTTCAACCAATGTACAGATTGCCAGTGTTATTAAATGACAATTTTCTGTATTATTGCTCTATAAAAGAGTTTTATTGTACATACATGTATAAATGAGTTGGGTTAAAGTCTAAATAAAATGCTTTATCACTTTCCAGGTATTTTAATGACTTCCTGAGCAGTGAGTTCCATTGCAAGCATCAAATAGATGTCTTGACTAGTGGTGAAGTCATGCTGGCTGACATTCTCTACAATGATACCGCTCTCTTCTATTTCATGGAAGTTGGTATTCTTTTGACATTTCTATCAGCAAATTTTGCACATTAGATTTGAGGTGTGTCCCTTGAGTGTTTCAGTTTTACTGCAGTTCCAATGCATATTGATTGCTGCTGGTTCAATCCAGTCCTTATTATTTGATTTAAGAGCCTGTGTTACTTAAATGAACTTTCTAAAATACATTTTAGAAGACAAAAAATAAATTTCAAGAAAGGACAATGCAAAAGAAAAGTATTTTTTTGCCAACTTTACAAGCAAATATATTGCCAGAGAATTTCATTTCTGTGGATTTGTTTCTTACACTGTAACTTTGTATATTTCATTGTGGCACAATACATTATGCTAAAGGAATGTTTAGAATCAAAGTCTTGCTCAGACAAAAGTGTATGTAATAGTAATATTCAAGATCACTTGTTGCTTAAATGTGCTAAATGTCATACTTGACATTAAGCACTTGGTGGCATTGGAAAAAAAAAAAAGTGATCACTGCAGTAAAACATGTTGTATAGCCCTTGAATCCAAAATCTGTTGTATTATTTTAAAGCTTCTGAAATACTTAATAATGCACAATAGTTTGTGTTTGTTTTCTTGTGGTTTTGTGTGCACTTATGTATGTTTGTATATGTGCACACATACACATACACATGTGTTCTCATAGTATATCAACATTGAACCACTGATGCTTAATTACATAAAATCAAACATGTTTTGTCACTTGTTAGCATGTTATACTCAAATTAGGGAGGTTGTGGTTTTGATATTAGCTGTCTGCACTGTGGGTTTTGTCACCCCCTATCTGAGGAAATAAAATATTACTATAAGACACTGTCTAATTCTTCACTCACTCATTAAAGTTGTAGTTTTTGTGAATGTGGTTGCAGTTCAGATTGCACTTTTGAATTATTTTGCTATTTGTAGTTCATGGAGCAGGAAGGGCAACGTGGCCTATTGGAATTCTGGCTGGCTGCTGTCAACTTCCAACACCAGCTGGTGGAGAAGGGAGAGGCCTATGACCCTGTAGAGGCACAGAATGATGCTATGATTCTCTATGACAAGTAAGGCTTATGTTATAACACCCCTCTTCTGTAGCTGCCCATGAAGTTATAACAAACATGGGAATTTTTTTCTCACCGAAGTTGTACAGTAAACGGTAGCATCCCATTTTTGCTTTAGCTCTAGCCCTGGAAGAAAACTTGCTTCTGGTTCATGCGGACGTTATTTATACATACAGTTCATTTAATTATTTCTGGTTACCTTGTTTATTTCTGGTATGCCACAGTATGAAAAGAAAGTTATGAGTGAATCTCAGCCTAACAAAACCTGTCTTTAGACTCTAGGAAAAAATATAAGTTTAGTTTCACCCATTTAGTAAAGCTTAATTTTGGTATTTTTCCCTACAATTCAGTCCCCCCCCCCTTTTTTTTTTACATTTAGAAAAAGAAAAAAAAGTGTAACTAAAAGTTAACTATTAAAAAAAATTCTCAGTACAAAGCAAATGTCATGTTACAACTTATTACTATAATTACATTTTACAAAAGGTACAGAAAACATAAGTACTCATCTCAGTACTCACAGAACAGTATAGTAGATGATATTTTCTGTTGAATTCATACTCTAGCCTCAGCCTCTGGTGCTCCCCCTAATGTACAGTAGTGCAGAACGCTGCTGCTCATTTTGCCTCTGTACCATTCCTATCTACAAGCCAAGTGAACCCCTTGCCCCCTGAGAGGCCAGCAACCTGCACGATGCCATGCTCCAGTCTAGTGGGTGGACCCACGCCCTTGCTTGCATTGCCCTGGCTGGCAGGCACCGAATGCATATGCTCACCTTGTATCAGGGGAGGTTTCCCCCTCCATGCGGCCTGCTCAAGCCACCCCTCGCTCACCATGTCTCTCGAGGGTATTTATTCCTTTGCTCGCCCTCCAGACGAGGCAGTTTGCGAGTAGTTCTATACTGAGTAACAACTACAACTCTCACTATCTCGCCACTCTAGCCATAAACGCTTGCCTTTAACAATGTTTACTGTGAATCTAGTTATCTTGCTGCCATAACCATTTAAACATGTGTTTCTCAACTTATCAGTCAGAAGCTCTTGTCACGGAGCCTTCTCCTAAGTCACGAGAGTTGGCCTACATGCCTCGTCCACGCCGGGCATTGTGTGTACCGGGGCCGCTCTTGCCCCGAACTTCAGTTCGAATCTCGTTGCCACCATGCGGTAAACAGCTTGGCAAATTTTGTCCCTCATCCATCAGATGTTAGCGGGCATAGGTTAGAGGTATATGTTTTTGTAAAATCCTTCAAATGGAATAAAACATATATCTACCAGTTACCTCTTTGTGGTCCGGTCGTTCTCTTTCGCTTTCAGCCTTCCTTACCCGCTTTGCCTTCTGTGTGCATATCCACCTAATTACTTCCAAGTGCACGCACAATTCCGCCATAGAGAATCGAACCAAGTCCCCACTGAAGGGTGCTCCCTCCTCTTGTCAATGTTTGGTGTTTAGTGCTGGCTGGTTACGCCATCCTCTAGCGCCACTGTGGCAAGGCGAGGAGAGAACCTTTCTCTAAGGCCTCTGAGTCTTGAGGAGAACAAACACATTATGTCACTACGACTCTCTGCTTCAAGCTGGTCACGCCGCTTACTGAGAGCCATAGGGTCCTTGCGTGGAGAAAGCTGTGAACCCAGAGGGACAGTTGAGGTCTATAGCTGGTCATGCTGCTCACTCAATTTCTCCCAAGGGAAATTAGGGGGCCCTCTCCCCAAGTTGCTATAGGCCCTACTACCATCCATCATGAAGCGCACTTTGCGGCGCCGATCAATTGATAGGACTCTGGCAGTGGTCAACCCCAAGACACTGGCTCCAGGAAGAGAAGGTTCCTTCCTGGATGGACCACGTTTGAACCTGTCTTTCCCCACGCTGCTACGTAATTTTATTTATATCTACGGTTGTGCCTGCGCCCATAGAACACCCACTAAATCCACTAAGGATCCTAATTCTGTTACTCTTCTTTTGTTTTGTCCCCCATACAGTTAATGTAACATCACTGACTGTGCATAGCTGTGTACTCACAGCTATTCCTAAATACCCAATCACCGGGTGGGCCAGAAAAGGGATAGCATAACCCTCAGTGCCAAGCTACGTGCTCTGGTGGGCCGACGTGGTTGAACCCTGGGAGCGTCTCCCAGGGTTCAACCACATCGGCCCATACGCCCTTTAGAATCCTCATTAAGGAGACTCCGTTTGGCTAGTCTCTAGAGGGATACTGAGCCAGTACACCATCATCTACATTGGCCCAACTGGCATCAGGATAAGTCTGGTTGGTAAGCCTGCTGCTAAAGGAGGTGAAAGATTCGTGCATAGCGCTATAGTTACAACGTGGACTATTGTAATGATGAAACCCCCAGGGGGTGGTGATATTACTGACACTGGCATTCCGTGGTAATTTTGGGTGCATCAGTATGTTTGGGAAGTTGGGAGGTCATTTGAAGTGCAATGTGGGTGGTTTGAAGAACTGATTTTGAGTTATTAGTGATGAGACCAGAATTTTGTGCTCGCAGTTGAGAATGGTGCCGAGTTTGTCCATGCTCTTGTGGTAAGGGACAGCCATAGGGATTTCCAATTTGCTGATCTTCATGTGGGGATCTGTAGTTGAAGCTTCATGCTGAATGTGTTTTTGTGAACAAGGAATCTGGGGTAGCCTCTTTCGAGGAAGACTTTGACTACTAGATCACACTGCGTGTTTAGGTCAGTGGATACAGAATCATAAATCCCCACCCAGAGTGCTTGAGTTGCAGGTATTTAAGCACTCTGAGAGTGACCACTGGTGATGTTTGCAGCTGCATGAATCTCCACCAACAGTTGAAACTTGACAGGGTCCAAGTAACCTAACTAAAATAATAAGTTAAGAGTCTGTTGTAGACTATGCCTCCTTTAGTGACAGACTCGTTAAGGCTTCACTAGTTTCTACCATATGCACNGTGAATCTCCACCAACACAGGGTCCAAGTAACCTAGTTAAGAGTCTGTTGTAGACTATGCCTCCTTTAGTGACAGACTCGTTAAGGCTTCACTAGTTTCTACCATATGCANAGTTAAGAGTCTGTTGTAGACTATGCCTCCTTTAGTGACAGACTCGTTAAGGCTTCACTAGTTTCTACCATATGCACAAGGTTAATTGTTTTAGGGACCTCTCACTGTACTCCACAGAATGCCACAAAGAAATCAGTCCTTTGCAAATGTATACCCATCAAGAAGTGCCATGAGTTGCCTTGCACACATACCTTAGCAACATTGGGTTGGCCAGTGGAATGGTACACGGGTGCATGCTGATGGAAGCAATGCTAACAGGCAAAGAATTAAGATCCGCAATCGCAGTTCTCTGCGGGGCATAACCAGGCCATACATGTAACTCTGTCTCAGTCTCACTCGTGTAAGATGTCTGTCTCTCCTCTTGTCAAATGACGTAGTAGTGGGCTGTGCTGCCCACCCAGACAGGCTACTAAGCCAATTGCAGTGAGGCCATTAAGTGTACAGAACTGAGAACACTCACTTTGTATATATTAAGCCTCTCATACAACAATTTTAATTATGTGTTTGTAGAACTGTAATTGTTTATAAATGTTTTGTATCATACAGTCTATCCCCTATTTTACGAGTAGCTGATTTAATGAGGGCAGTGATTTTACAAGGTCATTCCCAGGAACTGTAGAAAAAATTACAAAAAATATAAAAAAATTATTAGAAAAGTAAGAAATTTCCAAGAAAACCAATGAAAAATATGTTTACTAGTACACAGTGATAAAATATACAGGAGTCTTTATTCTTAATTAGTATGCCATAATGTGAAAAACATAAAAAAATTGCTAAAATCCATCAAAAAGATGCAGTGGTTGTTTGGAGTGAAAACGTCAACCAGCGTTTGCTAGTCTGCCTGCTTGTTGTCAGGCGACTTGTGATGGGTGATATATGATATCAGGATGTGAATTTTTGTTCTTCACCCACACCTCTTCCACCCCTCTCTACACCTAGTTATCTCTTGTGATAAATAGCAACAAAACTGGCCAACAAGAGCATGAGTTACACACTCCACCCCTCCCCCTTTTTCTCAATATTTTCATGTTTACTTCACTATTAGTTACCATATATGCTTGTGTGTATCATCCCCAATTTTTTTTACAAAATAAAGTTAATGAAATATGTGGTGTGCAATATACATGTAA
>NQII01000442.1:805522-821736 GCA_002778355.1 Clitarchus hookeri
TTCTTTATCTCATTCCCAAACCACCAGGAATCAAACTGCGAGGGTGCAAGGGACCTTTATTTTGTCTGTCCTTATCTACGCCCTTGTTGCCAGTGTTTCCCATCTGTGCTTTAGCAATGTATGGGCAAAAATGTATCTCATCATTCCATCACTAATGTTAAGGTTACGTGTCCGTACGGCTTAGCTTCTCTATTAACAGCAGTCACGTGCTTTCTCACGGGTTTACGTTTACGCTCCCTGGTCCAGATGCAGACAGATCCATACTTCTCCAAGTTTTCTTTATTTGCGTTTATGTTATAGCCATGGTCACAAGGGGAAGAAGGAGCAAGGATGGAAGGGGAGACACTACTTTTTTTGGGAACGGGAGTGTCACATTCCAGCTTTTCATCACTGGGGTTCTATCCTCTCTGCGCAGGGGAGGTACACGGCCCTGTGAGGGCTCTTGTCCTACCATTGGTGTATCATTAATTCAGACCCACGTTAGGGATGGCTGGGGCACCCCGTCTGGCAGTTTTTCAAACAGATGTACTGCGGCAGAACCTGCAGGATGTTTGTTAAAGGTCTCCGGTTTAGTGCAAGAGGGCCTGGAATCCATCACTGTTTTTCCTGTCCCGCCCTGCGTGTGGGGGAGGGAGGAGAAATTTGATCCCTGAATCGCAGAATTTAGAAAAGCGGGGCTTGTGAAGAACGTCACGAGGCCCAGGATGAGCCCCATTATGGTTTTTGGAATGGTTAAGTGGATTATAAAAGCCAAAGTTGTGCATGACTGGGTGCAGTTCATTATGGGAAAAAAAGAATTTTCCCTAAAAGTTGTTTTGAAAAATGATTGTGCATGCTGTACAAGAGTATATATGGTATTGTGTGTGCTATTTTTTGCCTTTTGAGTACATTTTATGTGATATGCTGTTACAAGATTGATTTTAGCTTCTCTTTATTGTTTTTGAATTCAGGTTGCATTTGGAATTGACTTATTGGTTGTTGACGGCCTACGTATGCTGTGTTTATTGGATTACAATTTATTTACATTTTTGGATTTCTGTCTTGTGCACTTGACTTACTGACAATTGTTCACGCATGTTAGGTGCGTGGTTCCACTCATGTATGTTTATAGTTTACGAAACAGAAAATACAGTTTACTATGTTTCTTAAATCCCTTCTCTCCCACTTAGAGTGCCCACATGTGCACGTCTTAAATGTGGAGGTGTCAAACTAGTTCAAATTTTGAGATGTCACAGGACGCAGTGTGGAATTTTCCAGTAGAATGGAAGTTGTGTCTTATTAAAAAGTTGCACCTCACTATGTTAAACTTATTTTTTTTTGGCATTGAGTGGTTATATGTAACTTTCTGGAGAATTTTTTTATTCCAAAGATGTCTGAATATTATAATAAATTAATATACTTGTAACAAAATCATTAATTTTTTTGCAAGAGGTCACTAAATTTTTATTTTGCACTCTCTAAAAGTGACTTAAACCCTGATGTTAATATTTTTTTTAGGACAAGTGATGTTGTATATACTGTTATGGGGTATCCTTTTATTCGGATGATGTCTATCCATAGAAATAAATAAATATTTCATTAATAAGTTGTCTGATTTTTTCGAAAAGTTACAGAAAATTTACTTCATACTCTTTAAAAGTGATTCAGTGCCGGATGTTTACATTTTTTTGGGACAAGGGGATGTCCTACATTTTGTTCTGGGGTATAATTTTATTCTGAAAACATCTCACTATTAAAATTAATTAATATTTCACTTTGAAATCTCTTATTTTTGAGTCACAGATGATTAAAATCTGACCTAATCCTGACACCCCTCCATAGCGGGAGTTAGTGGTGTTGGCCGGCATCTGAGCATTTCCTCCCCCAGAATGCTGGGAAGGAGGTGTCATCAACTTGATGGTGTTTTTACTGGGAGTGTGGCGGGCTGTCTTGTGTAGTTCTATAATATCCCATTGCACACGTGGAGATGCACTGGGAGGTGCAGGTCTAGTTTGAGTACGAGAAGGATTGTAAGTTGACATAATTTCTAGTCATTGGACTACTCGATCTGTGGCTAAGAGCTGTTTGTCAGTTACTGGCTTTTTTACTGGTGTGGGAGGTAGTGATGAAATGGCTTGAAGGACGTGCCACAAGAGGTCATAATGCAGTCTGCGACTTACACTGGTTGAGCAGGATGCAGTTCCCCTCTGCCAAGCTGCTTCCTCACGTTTCTAGGAATACACCCAGACAGCACCCTGTACTTCCCCTACCAAGCCTTCAATCAGGGTTAGCCCCTGTTTGGCTGTTTTCCAGTTTATCTCGCCCAGCTTTGAGGTGAGGTATATGGGGTAATAGAGTGGGTGTTTCGTAGAGGCGGGCACAACTTGAAAGTAAGTGGGTTTAGGCAGGTGGGTGTCAGTGGAGGGTCTGGCTACTGGCCCACAGCAAGTGACTTTGGCTGGGCAGAAATTCACCGGCAGATCCAAGCACTTACATAAAGGTGCAACAGTTGTATGGACCACCGCTCTGTAGAGATGGGGCTCCTAATAGGCATGGATGGGATCTGGTGTTGGCACATGCCTGCTTGTGCAAGTGTGTTTTTGAGCTACTTTAGACAAAACAGGAGATAGCAGGAAGCAAGGTGCTGAAGTAGTTGCTGTGAGTGATAACTCGACCAACTTGGTTTATGTGTGTTTATTGTCAAGACAGTAAACACACATAGCCTGCCTGTACCCTGACTAGGACCTGAAGGGCCAACCCTAGGATGCCAACCACAGTGTGACGCCTAGACTCGGTAGACATGGTGGTGCAGGNGGGGGGGGGGGGTGTAACCCCAGTCTAGAAATACTCGAACTCGAGACAATCAGGTGTGTGGCTAGCAAAGTAGCCTTGAAGCGTGGTGGTCTTTGGTGAGCTGCTGGGCAGCATGGCCTTCTACAAAGTAGCTGATGGCTCGTGATGAACAAATGTCTGTGATGGTGGTTCGTGGTCGGGCAGAGTTTCGTCTGGCACCTGAGCTGTGAGAATCAGCCTTGAACTCGGGGCTGCATGTCCTTTATAGACCCGAAACACAGGACCAGCACGGAGGGCGATGGGGTAGTGGAGTAGGAACAGAGAGAATAGCAATGAAGGAGCATTGAAGATGGCCAAAGGTGGCCGAAGGCTGGCGGCACATTTCCCCTTTGCAGTAGAGACTGAAGGGGTAAGTAGGCCTGATGCGTGGAGTGAGTTGCGGGCTGACAGGAGTCATCAGCTGGTCCACAGCAACCCTGGCAAGGCACTGTGGCATGTACAGCTAACGTCTCTTCTTGGAGGAGGTCGCGGCTGTGGCAAGCCTAGAGTGTGTAATGACGATGCCCATGGCGCATCAATGCAAAAAAAAAGCACTTTTAACACAATTTTTTGCTGCTTGGGGGTTGGAATCTTGTGTCACAGATGATGAAAAAACTGACCTAATACAAAAAAATGTACTTTTAACACAATTTTTGGCTGCTTGGAGGGTTGGAATGTCTGCAACAGTTTTATGAAGGCAACAAATTTACGAGGCCACTGTCAGGAACCATGAGGTCTCATAAAATTAGGGTCCAACTATATCTTAAAGAAGTATGCAACATGTTCATATTATTATTCTTGTCCTCTTAATTTTTATTACACAACTGATTACATTTCACATAAGAAATTTGTTATTTCAGCACATTTTTAAAATTACTTCATTCATGTTATTTTTTTTGTATGTGATGACAACATTCATAATGATAGCTGCTGGTTTTTGTATGTTTTTAATTGAGTGTAATTTGTGAAAGAAATGGAAGTGTTTGTAGGGCAAGTCCAGGCTCACTGTTAAGTTTCTCCCGGCCTAGATAAACAACAGTTTTTTGGCCTTCCCTTTATTTCTGATGACAAAAACTCTTTTCTATCTATTCTGTAACAAAAATTGATATTTTTGTGATGTAAAACAGATGTATGTCTTGGCAAATAGGAGAATTGGCACGATGAAAAACAGCTGTTTCAAAGATATGGGTGTTACAAAGCATTTTATCATAATGGGGGATCAAAATAAAAAGTAGTTAACAGGTACTTTAATCAGCCACAAAATGTCACAGCATTTTTCATTTTAGTTTCCAATATATGAGAACCTTTGATAAATAGGTCCTGGGGTAGAGTGCACCCTTGTACTCTGTTCCTGGAGTAGTCCTGAGTGCAACTCTGTTTCATCTACAATGTCGTGAGATGTGTTTTGTTGTTGGCAGGTACTTTTCCCTGCAAGCTACTTGCCCACTGGGGTTCAGTGCCAAGGTGAGAGTGGCCGTGGAACACAATATCTGCAGGGTGGGTGGGCCTCTCTCAGACTGCTTCCAGTGGCCTGTCAACATTGTCATTCATGTTCTGGATAAGGTGAGTTTCTTTGGCTGTGCATTTTTTAACACTCCTTGTTTCATTGTCTGCTATGGTAATTGAACTGGTTTAGAATTGTATCTCCGGTATGCAAAATATACGCAGTGAGATATTTTTTTCTTTGAATTTCGAAGTAGAAATAGTGGGTTCGTAAAATACACAAGGCCATAAGATATGCAGGTAAATATGGTATGCCTTATTTGAATTATGTTCAGATACTCAAACATGCTCGAAATAGAAAAGTGTGTATTGGTGAGTGCGAAAGCAGGCTTGAGTTTTGATTGAGAATCAGTATACTAATACAGGATTTTGATCTAACATATAAGTAAGTAATGTATTTTATAGGGTTTTACCCTCAGAGGAAACTGTTGAGAAATACTACTCGTCTTATGCTGTATGGAGAAAGAATGGCATGTCTTGCAGCACTGAGGTGGTAATTGAGGAGGACTATGGCTTAATGTGTTGTTGACAGTGAGGTTATTAGAGACAGAATCAAGCTTAATCAGGGATCATAGGAAGGAAGCAGGCCTGTATAAGGGAACCATCCCATAATTTTCCTGGAGTGATTGTGGGAAACAAAGATAACTAAAATTACAATGGTTATACCTGGAATCATACCCAGGTCCTCCCAAATCTGAGTCCGTGGTTTTGTTAAACATTGTGCTACTTCACTCAGTTGCAGTTGCTGAGTCTGACATTGTTTTGCTGCAGGCAAATAGTTGGTGCTAGGCGTAAATATAGTGAGTAGTATTGAAGTGCTCCTTGCTTGTTCTATGGGAACAGCATTGAATTTACAATTTTCCCTAGTAACAGTACAAGCTTTCTGGTTTTAAGGGGCCAGTTGTGGGTATATGTTTTGAAAATTCAGTTATAGTAGTAGTTTAAGGTTTTTAATATGCGTCAAGGTTTGTTACGGATTTGTATAAAAATGGTTAGTATTTTATGTTTATCTGCAATAACATAAATATATGACCCACATGGACATTCACCTAGAACTTTAGCTTATCCATTAAAATGCAACTAGTTATTTGATGGTCAATGACTTTCAGGATTACTGCGCTCAGCAATTAATACTCTAGCACCTGTACAGAATGTGTGGCCTACCTGTGCTGTTAAGTTCGAAAATTAGTGATAGCAGCCTTTTTTGTTTTGTTTTTTTTTTGCTGTGTACAGTTTTGATGATGTGTGCAGCCATAATACACCACACCTCCCCACTGTCAAACCAGAAAACTATGACACTAACGGTGGGGTGAAGAGATATCTTCGAAATTATTTTGAAGATTACAACATACTTTACACCTATTGTTGAACAGTAACATGATGCCCACTGTCCAACCAAGATGAAGTGTGTCACCTCACCACAGGGTAAGGATGACAAGAGAGGGAGAACATTACATAACTTCCATCACCAATTGACATAACCTGACTAATTGGCATTTGGACATCTTGTTTCCTCCTCCTCACTGTGATTTGGCAAGCATGTACAAAAGACGTAGAGTGAAATTACATTAATTCCATGCTTAGAAGTCTTGTCATTCCTGTGAGGGATTGCAAGGGTCATCTGCGTAGCACACTACCCTTTTGACAAAGGCAGTCAGGATTTGATACATAGTGAAGTCACTCCCAATCTTCAAATTTGATCAACTTTCTGTATACAGTCAACTCACAATTTTACGACCCCAGGAATAGCAACCTTTTTGAAGTAACAACCCTTTTCTCAGGAACTGTAAAAAATTTAATTGAAAAAAATAGGAAATTTGAGGGAAATGGGTAGAAAAATAAGTTTCTTTGCAGTTATTATGTCCACAAATGGTTGCAATGCTTTTCTCGAGCACTGTACTACAGTAAAACCTTGTTCATTCAAACTCAGTTAATTTGAAATTCTATATAAATTGAAGTTGTTGTTAGTTCCCAAACATAATAGGATTTTACATGCTTTGGAGTTTTGTTGATTTGAAATTCCGCACAATATGTAATTTGAAGTAAAATTTCCTCAAAATGTATGTAAAATTCAGATAATTTTGAAATGATGCATTCAATATATTCTTGCTGTGTAAGAAACTAATCGCAAGTGGCTGCCTTACGTGCATCATGCTGCCGGCAGCTGCCTTGTGTGTACCGGTGGCCAGGCAGCGGCTGCATTGAACAACAGTGGTTACTCCTCCTCCCTCCACCAGTCTGCAGACAAAGAACTCTTGCATTTTGCCCTTTCCTGTCTTGTTTATCCTTCTGCTTTTTTTTTTACCTGAACTTGATTTTTATGGGAAAACTGAAAGAATGAGGGGTACATAAATTTGTGTCAATACAAAGATTTTCGCGTAATTATTTAGTTTTTTATTCTTGTTTTTTTTTTTACATTTGAAATAATATGAGTGGAAGTAAGTAAAAGTAAAATGCAACGCTATTTCAGAAAAATTAAAAATACTGTGTATACTCGTGTATAAACTGTATATATGAGGTCTGATTCAGAAGTTTTGGCAACTATTGTTTGTCTCCCGTAAATGACATAGTACATTTCCTGTGTTGGAAATGTACTATGTGCAGTTGAAAGTGTACGACAAGTACATTCTAAAGGTGACACCACATGGGGTATGGATGCAGGAATGTCCGGCAAGGAACAAAGACAAACATGACTGCTTGAAATCATAGTTTAATTGTTTTATTCTCCTACATTCTGTATACACTCATTTGAATGGGTTCGTATCGTATGTGTACAAGCTGTTCAAAATCCTTCAAGTAGTCTCCGAGGTTGTCCAAGGTTCGTCAATGTGTGCTACCCCACGTCAAACTGCAGTTGCCGTCAGTTTGTAGAGAAGTGGACCCGATATGAGACATGTCATATCAATCTGGAACGCTTTCACTGTGAAGGTAATGGCGTGCTGAACCACATCATTACAATTGATGAAACATGGGCACGTGCATACGAACTCAAATTGAAATGACAGTCCAATGAATGGTGTCATCCTGAATCACCACGGAGACACAAGGTATGACAAAACCAATCACCCACAAAGCGATGATCATCTTGACATATGACAGTCAAGGTGTTTTAGTGTGTCATCCAGTTCATGAGGGCTGTATTGTAAATTCGCAGTACTACCTGTCATTTCTGCAGTACCATCTTCGTCGTGCATTTAGAGAGAAACGTCCTGAACTGTTGGGCAGGACTATAGTCTTACATGACAACGCTAGACCTCGTACAGCAGGTAGTGTTACACATTTTTTATGGCATTGGGGATGGGAGGTTGTTGCCACACCCTTCCTATTCATCCAATCTTAGTCCATGTGACTACAATCTGATTCCTAAAGTGAAGAGGCCATTGTGTGGTAAACGCTTTGCCAACAAAAAAGACACAGTCACAGCATTTCGACGAGAGCTAGCTGTTATGAAGTGACCAGGCCTTAGCTGAACGGCCTGCCTGATCACACCTTCAAACATTGAACCAGGGCACGAGCATGATTGCAATAACACCTTGCGAAAGACAGTTGCAGAAACCCCCCTCCACCGGCCAGTAAATGGGGCCGAAAATATTAAACAACGAGCCCGATATAGGCCAACGTAACATCAGGAGCTGCTTCTTTTGTCGTTGAGCCGCTGGAACGAGAAGACCACGGAACATGGGTGTGTCCGGCCATCGTTAACCGTCTCCTAGAATCAGCCTCCGGCAACATGAACAAGGTGGGGACTTTCCAATTAGATTGTAATAGTAATGGTGTGTGGTAATAATACTTAATACGATTAATTAGCATCTTGGTGTTCCATTTAAGCTCCCCTGATCAATAGTCACGTTGATACCTGCCCAATGCTAGGGTTTCTAAGTAGGTATGGAATCTGCTCTCTGCGTAAGGCGCCAGCAATTGATGCTAGCCCTCAGTGTTAGGGCGTAGGAATATGTTGACACTATTATCCCTAGGTCCAATTTACCAAATAAATTCACCTTCCTTGCGAGTTACCATAAGTCAGTTTTTATTTATGCTTAACAGGGTCACTTCTACATGTACACACGAGACAACTCTCCCCCCCCCCCTTTTTCTACGTAGGCTACGTATTGCTTGACGCGGCGATTTGCGTCGTGGGGAGCACGATTCTTCACACTTGCTGTATGACTCTACTTATCTGACTCGAGGCGCTAGTCTTCTCTCGGCTGGCGACCTCTGGACCGCTTCGTCACTCGGTAGGCAGACTGGGACGTCTGGGCTGCGACAGGTCCTCCCGGTTGGCGTCTCGACGCCTTCTCGAACTCCTTCCTCCTGACTTTGATCCGCACTCCTCGATTCCCGTCGGCCGAATGCCGTTTTCTCGGACTCTTCCCTCCCGCTCCACTCCGCACTCCGCGTTTCACTACGGCCGACTGCCCCCTTCCTTCCTCTCTCTCGTGGTTTTGTATGCTCGTTCGCCATATTGAACTCGCATTATCTCTGCACGTGGCCGGGCTGCTCGCCGCGTTCCCTGGGTCGTAAAACACGTGTTCGGCGCTCCGGCACACGTGGCGGAACACTTGGCGGCCTCTGGGTGGGTGCCTGTGGTTTTCCTGCCTCCGGATATTGTGCCGCTATTATTCCACCACTCGCCAAAAGCTCTCATCGTTTATTGCGGTAGCCAGCCTGGGACAGACGCAGCCGATGGTGTGAGCTTGGCGTCCCTTGTCAGCTGCGAAACGCAGCTGTGTCTGCCTTCCTCCGCATGTGGTCTCTACGCCACGTGTTCATTCCGCCGAGCCATCCTGGCGTCATTCTTCCCGCACGCCCGCCAAACCCTTAGTATTTATTGCGGTCGTCCGCCTGCGAGTTTTGCCAGAGTGTGTCTTCTGACGAATAAATATCTTTAGGGACGCGGGATGCGTTAACGTAAATAGTTATTGTTTAATCCTTATGTTCAATAAACTCGATATTATGCTGCTGTGCTCTATCTAATCATGACTCATTATTTAGCTATGCCCATAATGCCTTTCAGGTATGAATTGACTTAAAAGTAAAATTCATAACATAGCACAAATTGACGGATCTCATGCAGCCGATGGTATATCCCATCTGCCCTATCGCTGGTAACGAACCGTGGACAACTTCACAGACTACTTTGAAGGATGTTAAACTGCTCATACATGTACGATACGTACCCGTTAAAATGAGTGTATACAGAATATAGGAGAATAAATCAATTAAACTGTGATTTCAAGCAGTCATATTTGTCTTTGTTCCTTGCCGGACATTCCTGCATTCCATACCCCATGTGGTGTCACGTTTAAAATGTACTTGTCATACACTTTCAACTGTACATAGTACATTTCCTGTGTTAGATCATTTTTAGGAGATAAAAAATAGTTGCCATGACTTCTGAATCAGCCCTTGTACTTTCAGGAAAGGAATATATTTCTGGAATGATACTGCAACAACAAGTTGTGGTGTCTTGTTAGGTATGTGAGAATTTTTTCTTTCATTACATTTGCGTGTGGTGTGCTGTACTGCGATAACGCGAAGGCCGTTAAAAGTGTTGGATATATGCAGTGTGACATGTAATGTTTTTGTAATGAACTGCAAATTTAGAATTCTGCGCCAGTCCAATATATTGGATGAACAACCAGTCCGAAAAACATGGCATCCGTAAGATGATTACTGTATTGCATCACTAACATTTTCTGGTCTTCTGGCTAGGATTATTGTGGTTTTACACAATGTAATGCATGGAAAGTTACGTCCAACATTCGTGAACAACCAGTTACGGTTCAAAAACAGTCAATTTGGTTCAGGAATTGGAAATGGAAAACGTATTTACATATGGCACCTGATGGCATAAATTCGTATTTTCCAGTTGCCTGTTTTCGATAAACAGCCGGATCGGTAAACATACGTGGCGACTTCGCATGTGTGAACAAGCAAAAACGTATTACTCGTGTTGGGAAATTCGTACGTTTAACGGAACTTTGAACTAACTGTAACGGCATAACCTGTAAACCAAGGTTGCAAGATAGCTGCAGCTACGCATGAACTGCAATATGTAATTTTTAACTTCCTTTTAGCTTAAGCTGATGAAGCAAGGGAGTTATATGTAGCATCATGTAACGATGAATCAAAGTTAGAAGATTATAAATTACTGTTCGACAAAGTAAATGGAAGAAGAAATGACCAATTTCTTGGCACTTTGCGCCAAGCCACCAGCAGAGGTAGCTATTGACATGGAGGAAGTGAAGCAACAATTCGCTACGTATGAAGTTGTATTTCGCAAATTATGCAATATTCACAAGCAAAAGTTAAAAAGGGCAGAAGTCGCAACCAATACCATGAATGATAATGCTTCTAGCAAATGTGTTTTCAATCAAGTCCTGGTGTTACCAACTTTGCCATTGCCAACTGTTAGCGATAATAGGGCTGACTGGATTGGTTTCGCCGAATTGTTTGATTCAATGGTTGGCGACGCCCCACATTTAACCAAAGTGCAGAAAATCCATTATTTACTAGGTTGCCTGGAGGGTGAAGCTCGTGATTTGGTAAGTAATATACCAGTCACTGTTAAAAATTACACTGTGAAGTGGGAAATGTTGAAAGGCAAATTAAAAAACCTGTGAATCACTGCCACAGTTCACGTTCAAAAGATTTTGCATCTTCCAGCTGTGGATAGCCGCAAAAAAGGGGCAGTTACACACTTCATAACTGGGGTACAGGAGAACCTAAATGCCTTAAAGGCAAACAATTTTCCGGTGGTTGAATGGGATTTTCTGCTTTTCAACATACTATTAGAGAAACTCGTTTCACGCCTGAGACAGATCTTTGAGATATCGCAAGATGATCACATACCAACATACACACAGCTCATCAAATTTCTCTAAAGGCTATTACAGAGGAGTATGTCCAACTAATTGCAGTAAAGGGACAGGTGAACACTCAGCACCAGAAGACTGCAGGCAACAAGATATCCTTCAGTGCTCACAAATTCCGGCCAGGGAATGCAACGAACACCTATCAGCATCCAGTCAATCCCCCCAAGACAACTCTACTATCAGTTCAGGACGTAGGTGAAAAATAAAAGTGTCCAGAATGTGATGGTAACTATGCTTTGCACAGATGTCGGACATTTCTGTCGAAGTCATCAGGAGAAAGGCGAAAATGTGTGAAGGATAACACGTTGTGCTTCAATTATCTACGACCAAACCATGTAGTATCTAGTTGTCGATCAAAATATCAATGTCAACGCTGTCGGGAATCTCATCATACACTACTTCATGTTAGTGACATTGAGGAGACAAGTGGTAAGGCCACCAATTCTGATATTACCAACCCTAATAGCAAGAAGGAGAGTGCAGTAACCATGTTCTCAGATAGGGATGAAGGTACCCAAGCCATCACAGTTTTGTTGAAAACTGCACTGATTTGTGTGAAGGATGGTGTAGGTGATTACCAGGTAGTGTGAGCACTGTTAGATGGGGGCTCCCAATCACCATTCATAACAGAAACGTATGTGGAGCGCTTGACTGAACAAACATATCCATAACTGGCATAGATCATGCAGAGGTCTTGGATGCAAGGGGAGAAGTGCTATGCGAAATTAGTTCCATACATTCTCAGCAGCTCCGTCTTACCAGTAGAGCTATGATTTTCTAAAAAAAATTACCAAGCAGACCAAACCACTCGGGCACTTGGGTACCTCAATGACTTGCCACTAGCGGATCCTGAATTTGCCACACCTGGTGCAATTGAAATGTTGTTGTCTGCTGAGCCATACCCGTGACATGGATGACATGTATGTTTTGAGGTTACCATTCACATCTTCAGTCCCTACCCAAGGGAACTCTTGCAGTGNTTCATTCTGTGTTTGGCTGGGTCATAACTGGTAGTGCCCCATGTGAACACATTGACCAGCCACAAGTTACATCCTTACTTGTTCACACAGATGCATCGCTCAGTGCAATGGTACAGAGGTTCTGGGAGATCGAAAAACTTCCAAGGAAATGGTTCACCTCCATCGAAAATCAGCAGGGTGAAAATCATTTGGTGGATACCCATACCCGTGACATGGATGACATGTATGTTTTGAGGTTACCATTCACATCTTCAGTCCCTACCCAAGGGAACTCTTGCAGTGTGACTCTGAATCGGCTTCACGGATTGGAACATAGATTACGGCATTCGCCAGAGTTGGGACAACAATACCAACAGTTCAGTGATGCATGATGTCGGGGTTAAGGCAACCTACTACGTCACGATTGGTCAAGGGTTCTATTTGTGTCGGGTAGAGGTACGGGTTAACTTACGCTACTCGGGCTGGTTATTACTGGCTGTGAATTGGCTTTTGGCCGTGGAATAGAGTTGGGCGTGTGGCTTTCCTAAACGGCACAAAATCAGGTGTGGGTTTCATTATTCTCCACGCTATGGGTGTGGGTACGTTCACTGATTTACCTGACTGGTTCATGGCCCGGGGTAGTTCCGGGTGTGGCGGCAGTGGCTGCGACTGCAGTGGCTTCTTGGCTATAGCCCTCTGCCCTTGGTGGGCAGTGGTGGTATAGCCGCAACTGGCGGAACTGGCTGTTCCACGCGGTGGACTGCTGGCTCTTGATCCTTGGAAATCATCTCCCTTCGTTGTGACGTACTCTCATCTGGTAGAATTTCGTATGTGCGAGTGATGTAGAACTGTCACTCAAAGGTGTCAGTTCGGCTTCTGTAGTGGTTCTCTTCTGTACCCACTCTCTGCTGATGCACGCGGCGAGTCACAGTCACGATGCATCTGGCAAGAGTAGTGCTGTCTCTCCCTAACAGGGGGGAGGATCGTACGGTCACCCCGGTGGGGGGAGTGTAGGTTGGACACTTGAGGTGGCGTGGCAGTACTAGGCTATGGTAACCGAGCCCGACTTACTAACCGGTTTCCGGAAAGGGTGGGTGATGCGTCTCTTACAGCCTCTCAACACCCATGGCAACCCAAGGCTTCCCGCGCCACCCCTGTTTCAACGAATTGGGCTCTGCCGCCCGTGCCCTATGGGAAACAGTTTTCTAGCGGCTGTTCAGGGGTATCTGCTGTGATGGCTTGGGCCGATAGATAGTACCAAGGCCCGACCACATAGTGGGGTGTGGTACCTCTTGGCACTCAGGCCATTGGGGCCCAATAACATGAATTTCACCGTGAAGAAATTCTAGGATGGGAATGGACGAGCGTCTGATGATGGCGAGCTAGTCTGATGGGCGGCGGAGGGGATCTCGGTGAATGGTGAAGAAAATAAGGGAATAAATCCAAATGCATATGACGGATCCCGTATGGTCTGAAGGTCTCCGCACTTCTGCTGTCTGTGAGCTGGGGACGCAGTCAGGCGTGGGAAAACCCATGAGTGCCATGAAAATTAAGAGGGAGCACGGGATGATCTGCTTGGCCCATCCAGGGGGTTCCCCCTTGGACGTCGGATCTATGAGGTTGGACTCGTGCTGGCAGTGGTTAACTCTGTAAGCTGGAGGAGGCTCCGGAGAGATCCCCCCTCTTGCAAATGGAGCCGGACGTTGAACTGGACAGTTCCGGGGACGTGCCCGAGATCACGTCAGGAGCTTGGATAGTGCTCCGGCTAAACCATAAGCTTGGTAATTTGAGTGCTAGAGTCTCAGGCCTAATGGGAGGGCATGGTTAGTGCGATCTGTAATATCAGATCGGGGCTATGCCTGGTGCGACCTGAGTACAGGTCGGGGCAAGAGGGTCTGGTCAATTGTGGTGAGTGCAGGCATGTCTGCGATGAGAGGGCGTGATCCCTCTTCCCCGCCTACTGGGAGGCCGGGGAGCGATATACCCCTAAGGGGCTCAGAGCGCCCCGTTAACAAACAAAAGCTCAATTCTGTTGAGCCGTGCAGATTAAGAATTTGTCTCTCCCTAACGCGCAGGCTGGCTGGGTGAGAGGCCCGCGAATGGGTTGGATCCCCTGGGGAAGGACAGCTGTCACGGTAATGTACCAGTGTCTGGTGAATGCACACATCCTTTCTTTCTTACTTTAATCGTGTTACTCACATGAACAGCTGAAGACTGTGTTTTATTTAAATAACTCGTTGATAGAGTTTGACCAGAAAGAAAGCAATGGACAGGCAAACATGTAATAAAAAAAAATTTGAATGCTGGTGTTACTCAAGTTCCACTCATGAGGGAGTGTTTGCTAATTATCTACCTACCTACTCTGGCGCTGAAGGCGTTTGAAACTGTCCCTGCCTGTGGCCTCCTATCTGGTTGAACGGCAGGTAATTTACGTGTGACACATTCTCTCTATGCCGACCTAAGCCTTCCGTAACTTGGGCCAGCGTTTCTATCTACTTATTTACAAACATGAGTAACCCTTGATATTGAACTGTACTGACCATTGGCGTACGGGACCACCTACATATAAAATAAAAAACATATGACCCATTAAAAGACCCATAAGGAATTTTCAAATTATTTACAACAATAAGTACTGCTTCTCTTAGAAAGTCTGTAGGAGACAGGCATTCAAATGTGTCTAATTCATTCTTGATTATGAATGAAGAAGTCCATGTTTCACGTGGGAAAGTTCTGTTTATATTTTCGCTTACTATGATGTCTAAGACATTGCAACTTTTCACCCTTAGAAATCACTGGTATCTACACTATCACTGTTTTGAGCTATTACGGCTAATGGCTTTATTACACACTGCTGAGTTAAACACAGTCTGTCTTATGGCGTCAATTTTGCACTTTACTGGTGTTGGTGCACTGTTACTGGTACAGATAGCCTTTTCAGCTGTCATTTATTGGCGTTAATCTGAATGTCACTGATGAAGCATTTGACAGCTTGCGTATCACTTTCACTCACTGTCTCTGGTTTAGAGTCCTTAGGTTGGTACTTTACATGGTGATTTTGCAATGCAGTGTGGCGTGAGTATGGCCACATAAAGCTCTGGGTGAGTCACCACGTGGTCTCGCTGAATCTGTAGTCGTAATCCTGGAGAGCAGCACGGAAGGTGCGCGGCGGCTGCTCTTTCCTTAGAGTTGGTTCTGCGGCACTGGACGTCGAGGTCTGGGATTCGTACGTGACCTCTGCCTCGACTGCTAGTGCAGACTCAGCAGTCCTGGGCGTGGACTCCTGCTGCCCCGTGGTGCCTTCCGGCTCAGCGACACAGCTGGGTTTGTCCTCTGCTGGGCTGGGAGTTGGGACCAAGGGTTTGGACGCAACCCTTGCCTCGACTAATGCTGCCATAGCCTCGCCGCCGTCCTGTGTTATAGCCCCGTGTGTTACCACGCCCTCCTGGGCGGACGTAGTTGTAGTGGCCGTATGAGGCAGAGGCTCTTCGGGCACCCCTGCCTCGTCGGTGCTGCAGTCTTCACCTTCCTCCTGGATGGTGCTGGGTGACTGTGTTCGTCGGCAGGGCTCCCTGTCCAAGGGGCTCCGCCATGACTGTTCAAACAGTTCAAGTCTCACAGGCGTGAGCTGGGTGCTTCGTTCGTAGATTCCCGAGCGGGGCTCACGGTCCTGGATGGCTCCCTGTTCCCTGGGGTGGTTGGAGGTTCGACTACAGGGGAGATGGGTGGTGGTGTGTGGTTTTCCATTTCCCCTTCTTCTCCCAAGTCCTCTTTGGGTTCTTCGATTTCGTGGTCCCCGGGCTCCGGTGGAGCAAGGGCGCATCTGCCCTCTAGTTACTTTGAAGATCCAACCCCTTGTGTCTTCTGATCAATACACATTGTCTTGACGTCCCACAACCTTTTAGGGTACTTCCCATTTGGCGGCAAGTCCGTGCGCTGTATTTTCCACTAGCCTTGCTGAGTGGGTGACTGCGAAGTAGCACTGCTTCGCCCATCTGGAAACTTCTCACCCCTATGTTTGGGTGTGGATACTTGCCGGCTATGTACTGATTCTGCCCCCCCCCCC
>NQII01000442.1:849499-876894 GCA_002778355.1 Clitarchus hookeri
ATATATATATATATATATACACACATGCATACACACACACATATATATGTGTGTGTGGTGTGTGTGTGTATAAATTACATTTCAAGAAATTTTCAAAATTGTGTATTATTTTCATTATTTCATCTTGTGCTACTCTTACAGGTTTTTATACTTCTGTATATTTTGGAACATGAAATGTCATTTGGCAGATTCAACACTAACAACACATTGCGACGCTATGATGTATGACTGCACACACAGATTATTGTGTTTGTTTTGTATTGAGATTGTGTGTGTAGACTTGAGTAGGACATGTTTGTGTGAGAACAGGAGAAAACCTTTTATTTCATTTTTAATTGCACTGGACATCAAAAGCAATACCTTGTTCTTACCATTAGTTATTAGTGGACCAATGAAACTGCAACCTTGGCTAACTACAGTTGACAAAAACATACAAGACAATTAACTTTATATACTGACTGAAAAAGAATAGGTTATCTCAAGTGTGCGTGTAAAAAAAAAAAATTATGTATCATTGTAAATTGGAATATTATGACTTCAGGTTACCACCATCCTTATTGTAATATTTTTAAATTAAAGAAAAGAAAAAAAATTTTAATTAGTGCTGCTTCACCAAAATAAGTTCTAAAAATTATTGTTGGAAAAAAAATCCATGTATTTGACAGTTGTCCCATGTAACTGCAATCGCAATGTTAATTTATGAGCTCCAAATAGCATATTCAATTTGCTGTGCTCAAAAAATTTAAAAAAATTTTAAAAATTCAAAGTTTTCTGTTTAAAAATTGTTTCAAAGTTTTCATTCCACGCGTTCTCAAAGTAATAAAGTTTCTCAATGTTCAAAATTAATTATATCCCGGCACTATCTCATTGAGTAGAGCCGCGGACCACTGATTTGCCGTACTGTATTTTAAATCAGAATTTGTTATTGGTAAAAAACATTTTGATATTAAAGTTCATACTGGAATTAAACCAAAGAAAGTTCAGAATTACTTGGATGAGCCCCTCCAAATCACCTGGCTGTAGTGGCGTCTCTCTCATTGATGATGGCGCCTGGTACTAAGTGGTTCCGCATCTTACGTCAGCCAGAGCAACTCCAAAAATAAAACGTCAACCTAAGAATCTCGGCCCTCTTCTTATCTTGGCCGGATTCTCCTACAATAACTTTAACTTCTGGGACCAATTATCAAAGCCTAACTTGTGGTGGTGCCAGGGATTTCAGCGATTAAAACCCCAGTATAATTGTTTGAGGCCGTAAGGTTTAAAGGTCTCGCCCAGCAGTAAACTACATCCTGCAACTCCTCAGCACATCACAAAATAATACTACCGGTGAGGCACAAAATAAAATTACGAGAAAATAAAATACAATTAAAACAAAAGTGGAAAACAGTCAATTACCTTTGAAAAATTACAAAATTTATTTAGGAAAATAGAAATTCAATACAAATTCACTGTTTAAGATTTCCATGTTAAAAATACCTAATACCATATTTTCATTTTTAAAAAAATGTATGGGTTGTTTACAAACTAAATATTTAGTGATTCTAAAATTACTGAAAAATAAACCGTTTGAGCTGAAATTAATATTACTTTAAAATGTAAGCAAACCATATAGAAATGTTGTAACGTCGCAGTCGTCAGAATTTGCAACTGGAAATAACAGCTTGGTTTGCTCAATCGGTATAGACATGAAACATGAAATGCACCAAATAATAATAAAATAAAGTGAAGTCTCGGTTTTGTTACTGTAATTGTATTTAATATTCAAAAGAAACAGCTCACACACAAGCTTCAGATATGCAGAGTCCCAAACAGTCAGTTTCACCAGATAAACAAGTATAAAGCAGCGCCATAGTAGTTTACTTATTAATCCTGTCATTCAAACTTGCATCGCAAGAGGAAATTACACACGCAGGAGAGACGTCAGTTCCCTCCTGGCACCTTAGCGACCTCCCACACCGGCGGAGAAATAATTTAGCAGGATAAAGTTTGCCGGTGTGGGGGATATTTGCCACCTCGATGTGTCCTCTTCGGGAGCTGGTTGTCTACTGTTTTGTTTGCTAGCGGGCGGTAGGCACACAGGGTATAAGTCGCCTCGTGCCTACCCCCACCCCTCGCCGCAGGGTGCCGAAAACGGGACCAAGTGCATGGCATGGGCCGGAATCCCTCCCCACACCATGCGAACTAAGTCGTAGTAAAAATATAATCAAACTTCTAGAACAAAAGCTGTCTACTGCAGTTGGAAAGCTTATATCTACAAACGCTGACTTGAAAAAAAGGTAAGATTTCTGAAAAGGCAAACCTATGCCTGATAAATATACTAACAATACTGAGAATCCTGATTACATATTACAAAGCCTCGCAAAACGAAAGAAAAATGAACTAAGTATCCCAATAATTATCATGACTGCATCATTACAACGTATTCAGAACAAACATTAGAGGTGAAGAGTCATCAAAACAAAAATAATAAGTTTGCTACAGCGAACCGCTATAATGCATTAATGTAAACATATCAGTGCAAGATGTTGCACAGGTTTTATCCTCATTATAACAGCCTGAAAGTTTAATTTTAAACACATGCATCATGTAGTTGAATATGTACTTTCCAGATGTTATCTGTGGAGATCATAACAGTGGAACTCGTCAAGTTCCAATGATTTTTGTCAAATCAGTTGTAACCAAATACAATTTTTGCTTAAAAACAAAGTTTGAAGGAGTTCTGTAGCAGAAGAGAAGAAAAAAAATTTGTAGATTATGCTAGTGTATAAACAGCAATAACCTGTCACACAACCATTAGAAAAAAAAATTGAATTCTTACAAGGATTTTACCATTAAGAATGAATCTCATGTAGGTGTTTCCTGCTAGCACTCTGAGCTAAACACCATGTGGCTTTAATAGGTATGTGATAAGTAACATGTGCATGTATACTGTCATAAGATGTGTTTACGGTATTATCTTACTATGGCGTTTTGATTTATTTTGTGTGTTGTGTAATTTAATGTGACTTGCTGCAAGCTTACAGTTATTTAATGTTAGCAAAATTCTGTGAATTTAGTAAGTATAGTTGATGGTTCTGCAACCTCCGTAACATTTAACGTACTATCAATGTGAATTTTAGTGGGAAATTTGTCTTAAAACTTTATAATTATACATTTTATAATTAAAATAGTAATGATGTAGACATTGTCTCAGATTGTTAGCAATAGAGACACCTTTTTTTCGCGGTGTGCGAAATCGCGAAATAAAGACGAAATACTCAGTTTCTCGCAAAAAATAACATACCTTGCGAAAAACAACAAAACCCACAGAAAATGTGCAAAAAAATACCGTATTTCAGCGTATATAGACCACACATTTTCACAAAAAAAATGATTACAAAAAGTGGTGCGCTGTTTATTAAAGCGATATTAGCATTTAAAAAAATTATTTTAACCTAGTTTCTAAGAAAGTAAAGAAAATAATAATAATAGCTTTTCACTCGTGCAATAATTTGTTCACTCACATTCATAAACAAAATAACTATCCCGGACGCGTAAAATGTAAACATGTTGGAGCTCGGGCATAGATGCCGTACATGAGAAAATTTTGCTGCTGTACCGACAAATATACATAGTTCACACGCCTGCCGCGTGTCACAAGTGCACATTGATAGATGCCATGTTTGTATGGAATCGTGACGTAACAATATTTACAGGAATGCAAAAATTCAGTGTTTGCCTATATGTACGTGAAATATTAATTATCCCTAATTTTTCATCAAAAATGTTTGGTGGGCATATACACGTATGCAGCTTATACACGCCAAAATAGGTACATTTCCGTTGTGAATCCACATGTTTAAGACGCTAATTCGATAAATTGATTCAATATGTAATCGGGGTCGGAAAGTCGACAATGTTTCGAAAACTTCGCCGCTGAAGCGATATCGCTATGTTTCAGAAATAAACTGATCTTGGTGACAAACTAATTTTGTTTGTATTTTGTCCCTTTTCACTTTTCATCACATAATTAATGTAATCTTGTTGTTAGTATTTAAATGTGATAAATAGAAAAATTACCAAACACTTGTCTCAAAAATGGTAACAAAATAAATTTTCCATCACCACTAGATGCCAGCTGCACGATTATGTGGCAAAGGCACACAGTACGCTCCATAGATTCGAATATCTATGGTATTACCAAAAAAAAATTTCCGGCTACGTTTTATGTAAACGTTTACTGTTTAAATGTGTGTAAGTTGGTGAAGTTATATGAAACTGAGAAGTTAACTCAACATGGTTGTGATGATTTATGACAGAGAAAGAGAATTTGCAGGTAAAGGGTTTTATATTTTTGATAAAGCAAAGAAAATACTCATGTGCAAATATTATAATGTGCGGATTGAGTGGGAAAGGAAAGACACGTGCGTCAAGCATATAAAAAATAGTGTGTCGCACAACAAAAATAAGGATAGGTTAGCAGCATCATCATCTGGTGTTAAACGACAAACTTCATTAACACAAATAGTTTCTGATGTTAAGAAAGTGAAACGAGACAAACAGAAATTTGTTTTTTCCACAACATGAGCATTCATCGAGGCTAACATTCCTCTTGAAAAAGTTGATCATCCCAGTCTAAGAGAGTGGATGAATAAATACATTGAAGGTAGGTTGATGTGATTTTAACAAACGTTTTTAGTTGCATTTAACATCAGGCATACTAGCTTTACAGTTAGGCCTATTGATCATGTACATGATTGTTACTTGCATTAGGCATGTCATGCAATACATTACATTACTGTTTTTCAATATTGTTACAGGTGCAGGAGATCTGCCAACAGACTGAGGGAGGGTTGTGTACCCATCATCATGAAAGAAGAGGAAGAGCGATTAAAGGCAGCAGTCAAAGATCAACGAGTTTACATACTATGCGATGAAACCACCGACAAGAAAGGGCAGTTTCCATTTTCATGGTTTTTTGTTGTCTTAGGGTGTGAAGATGCAACAGTTCAAAAACTTTGTTGGGGGAGTGAAAATTCTGAAGAACGCAAATGCTACAGCATGTGCGCAAGCCTTTGTTGATGTGCATAAACTAGAAATAAAGTATTTCAACATTGTATAAATAACATCAGATTATGCACATTACATGACCAAGTGTATCGGAACAATACGAATTTTTGTTTCTGAAAAGTTGGTGCACACACAGTGCTGGGTGCATAAACTTAATCTAGTAGGGAATACATGGTCTGTAGTTCTGGATGAGCTGAACACGTGTGTCACTCAAGCAAAGAATGCCTTTTTGAACACACGTAAGAGGAAGCATGCCTACATGCAGTTTTTAACAACAAAATATGAAGATCAGCCACAGAAAGCCTAGCTTTTCCCCATTCCAGTTATTACTAGATGGAACTCAAGGTTTCAGAGTGTAGATTATTTGAGTGAATATCTGCACAATGTGGTGGAGTTTCTACAAACGCTGGAAGAAGAAAGTGCCATTGATCTTTACTTCAAGAAGCTGAGTGCATGTGAAATTGGAAAAGTACATTGTCAAGCAGTAGCTCTGGTAGAGCACTGTTATAAAAGCTGTAAATTACTTGAGCATTTGAAAAATTCTAGTGCACCGCTGGCAGCAACTCTCTCCTCGCATGTAGTGACCTGAAAAAAATGTTTGAATTGATAAAAGATGGGTTTTTTTTAGAGATGTAACGATTCCACTTTTCTTCAATTCTCGATCTCGATGCCGATACCACTCTCAATTCCAAAAATTGTGATTCTTTTAGTTACAGACAATTACTTTACAGAACTAAATACTGTATAGCAGGGCGTGAAATATTTAATTATTTAAATTATGCCTACATTAGTAGTAGACCTGTTACTATCAAATAATACAACACGAACAGTGGGAGCATATTCATGTGAAATTCCAAAAAGTTCAAAAGATGCATATGAGATAATATTGAAAACATACATATATAATATAGTTATATATATATATATATATATAGTCCACATAGTTTATTCGAAAATATTTTCAAACCTCACTTGACATGATAAATGTTCACCATCACATGAAATTATTAAAAAGTTTGCAAGAATAGCACTCAACTTAACTTTCTGTGGAAGTTTTAACGTCCGTGAACACACACGCTTTGAATCATGTAGTGCGACTGTAACCACAGCCAAGTATAATTGGGCAGGTTATAAATGCAACATACTGAATCTGTATGCTAACAAAGCTAATTCCTCTGTCAACGAAATGAAAAGTAGCTAAGTAAATTAATTATATTTTCTCACATAGCAAATTTGCTATGTTTGGAGTTTGTCTACGTCCCTGCGCCGAGTGAGCATAACACACAATTAAAAACAAACACATTCCGAACAAAAGACAAAGACAATTTGCTGGCGTGTTACAAATCGTTTTAACCAAACCCATATTAAAAAACACCATGTTAGATCTCAGTAAAATAGTTAAACATTTGGAATTGAATTAAACATTCATTGTGTACTTGGATATTTTTTTGTGAATGTTTAGGTTATGTATATCGATACACTCGTCCCATATCAACCAGCAATCGATACTTGCAACATACAGATGTCGTTCTCATATAACACAAACTCAGTGCGCACTGTATACTGTATCTTCCTAATAGTGCAAGTTTGCAACCAGTTTTAGTTAATTTTCGCAATAAATACGTAGTGTTAACGTTACATAATATATTACGTACAAAAATTGTTTTAGCTTATGAAACGATCTTTGAAATCTGTGAATAAGTGGAAGAATCAAAAGTTTCTCTGCAATATTTGATTCATCAAATCATAATCGCTTACGTAAAGAGTCTATACAAAGCTTCTCGCACGAAACCCAACTTGTATTTTAGTTGGAACAACACATACATATGTGAACAAAAATTTTCCCAAAAATATCCGGAAAAAATTATTTCCCGCCCGACAAGAAAATCGTTATGAATTCCCAAAAAATTTCCCGGAGTTCGGGATCCTGCACACCCCTAGTTTTTAGAATGTAACGAAACTTGCTAAAAACAAGACTATCAAATTGCGACCAAACTGAAGCTACTAAATACTAATATACTAAATGGTAAATTTGAACACGGCCAGTACTGTTTTATTTTCAGATTATTTCCGCATCTCATATTTTCACGCACAAAATAATTTTTCAAGAGTGATTCATTTACTGGCATATATAAAGTAAGTTTTAAACCGTTTTTGAGAGGTGATAGGTTATAGGTTATGTATTTGTAGTAATTGGTTTTTGTTGCTTCGATTCTTGGACTTCCGATACTCGATTTTACGATTCTTCAAGAGTCAAGGGTATCGAGGAATCGTGGAATTGAGTGTGACACCCCTTGTCGTCTTCGTAGTTTTTTTTTTCCCCCTCCAGAAAACATCACATGCACTTTTAAAGCTTTCCAAAAAAAGTCTGTCACATTTGACTTCACAGTTAAAATTGGTCGATGAGAGGAGTGTCAAAAAATTAAGTGATTTAATTGAGTCTGACAGTGGTAGGGAATTCATTGTCTTGGTAAACTCTTTGATCCAAGAAATATTCTTAAAAAAAAAACCATGCAATATGTAATGCAATGAAAAAAGTACCTATCTTGTATGAGCTTTCATCTGAGAGTTTGCAACCATATCTGTTGTTCAGGGATTCTGTAGTTAACGTGTTTCAAAATGATCAACATGTCAATATTGTTAAATTGTTGCTTTCGCTGAAGTGTGATTTTTTGACTTTGTTAATCCTGCAGTGAAATCAGTATGGATTCCAGTCAGCAATGTAGACACTGAAAGGAGTTTCTCAATGTATGGGAATATAATGACTGATAGGACAAACCTTAAGCCAAGCAATATGGAATTAACGACAGTACTTGCGTTTTCTGAATAAATGTATGCTATTTTATTTTTGTGCTATCACTAAAGTAGTCAAAAGTTTGTTGCAATATGAAATATGTGCGAGTGCTTGCATTTTTTATCCAAATCTCTACAATTTTATTTTTGTGATATTATCAAACCATTTTTTTCTCAGCCAAATTTTAGCGAAAGTTTTGACGAAATTAATTAAAAATTGACAAAAGATTTACCAAAATCAGCTAAAAAAAATTGACGAAATCTATCAGAATTTTTCACCACAAACAAATGTCTCTAGTTATTAAGGATAAAGTAGGAATTATGTAACTTGTGTTAGCAAATTGGAACATACAAAATTAAAACTTGATAAGTTCATAAGAATTTTTCAATTCGTTAAAATAATTTTGTACCCAAATAGCAACTAAAAATGTTATTCAGACTGGCTCATTTCATATCATATAATATGGCTTCTGTGTTTTTTTTTTCCCCTTCAAAATTCCTTACTTGAAGTAAAAAACACAATTTTGATCCAGCTTTATCTTGCTGCAGAGAACAGAGATGACAGGCCCAAACAGGGAATGTTAACAACATCAGAGAGGCATGATTTGCTTGCTCCTGTGTGTTACCGGCTGAATTTGCATCTTCTAAAATTGGACACTAAAATTTACTCTTCATATTAATTTTGGGGTTAGAAGGCAAGAGTGAGTAGTGCCTTTGGCAGGTAATATTTATTGCTTTAGACTGCCCTTGAACAAACAAAAAGTGGAGACAGTGCCAGTATTTTGAGAAACACACCACTTGAGCCACAAAAGCCCATTCTTAAGAAAATAGAATACAGTGTACAATGTAATCCTACTACCGTGGTGGAGGAAACTGTCTCAAAAAAATTCTGTGGATAATTCAAACCATTGGTTCAAGAAGCCATGAAATTTGAAGTTGGAAATGAAAGTGACAAATTTACCACGTGTGGTTTTGGTTTTTACCCATAATAAACATGAAGCATCACCAACGTAGGTAATGTTTTATTTTCTAATTTTAGCAGGATCCACTCACGTTAATTTATTACAGTTGCTACATATTTCTGGAAACCCTATCAGGTGTAGAACTTTACACACCAATTTTCATGTAGGTGACTATTGCAAAAACACTTTTCATTTATACTTATATAAATAATTGCACTGAACAGGACATAGTTGCACCAGAATACTTACAATTCAATACCTTACCAAAAATTTCATCTTGTTTCATTTTCAGATTTAATTCAAAAATAAATTTTTCCTCACTTCCAGTAACTTGATTTTCCCACATATCTAGTAACTTTTCTCTCCTGCCTACAAAATTGCTTGGCTTGTATTATAAAGAAGGCTAAATGTAAATGTACAAAACTATGACAGTGTTTCAACATAATTCAGGGAGTGTGCCAAGCAAATTGTTAGGAAGTTACTTGGCTTTATTTCCAGGAAACAAGAAGAAACATGCAAGTAGGCTACTTATGTTACCAGTAAGCCACTGGACATACTTACAAAATACACACACATATGCACAAACTTCAAAGGATTGCAACAAAAAACATTGCTGCTATGTTATAATTTGCTTGAACATCACATAAATTTTTAATAAAACAGTTGATATTCCCACAGGAAGCAACTGAAAGTGAACTTTGCTATAGTTAAAAGTTACAAAAAACCAGTTCCTCTAAATTGTTTAAAAAGTCAACAAAAAAAGTCCTTGATTTTTGTTTAAAAATATTAGAGTTAAAAGAATATAAAATTTTATAAAAATTGGTTTAAAATTTGTTGTGGTTGGTTTTTTTTTTACCCGTTTCTTCCTTTCTTTCTACACATCACATTTTTCTTGAAAAGTGCTGTATTGTAAACAGCGCATATCGAACAATAGATACCACACCCCTAGGCTGTCCGCACTAGCCAGTACCCATTAACTCTGCCCACTGCTGCCCCATCAGCATGCTGTCTTTCCACTCGCAACATGTCTACTGTTATATCATGGTCTTGCCATTGTGATCTTGTTTGCTTGTGGATACACTACTTTCTATCTTCACTTTTGTTATTACAAGTTGGATTTGTGCATGGTTTTGGGATTTCTGTTACTTTAGATTACTGTTTGTTAATTACTTATTACACTTAATTTTAGACTCCAATTTGATAAAAAAAAAAATTTGTTTGATTTTGTGAAGAGAGCTGCGAATAAACAAGGATTTGTTTTTTTATGACTTTCAATATTAAATCATTAAAACCACATCCTTCAATTTTACCGTAAAATTCCACTTGGCACAAGTTACACTGTGCTCAAGCTTTGGCGACAAAGGGGTGTCATATGCCCTTCCATGATATCAGTTTATTCAGAAAGACTTGTATATATTGAAATAAATTAATATTTGACGTGCCACGAGCGTCGTCTTTCACCCGTGGCCCACTCCTAAGAAGAGCCGTTAAGCCGTACACCACAGTACGCCTTGAAGCCCAGGGTTGGCTTATGCAGTTGTTGCCGCGTGCTGCACCACAACTCTCTTCGCATCACGTTATTGCTCTCTACCCCTCCAGCCTTTGGCTACAAGAGGGGTACTCGCTGCCAGCTTCGGCTATTTCCGCCGGCTCACTGTCACTGCTCTCTCTACGTCTCTTCTCCCTACGGTTTCTCTCTCACCAAAACCCCCGTACTGGCACTGTGAACTGGGTATAAATAGAGCTCTCAGTTTGAGACTGTCTCGTATCAGTCTAGTTGCAGAACGTTATTGTGCCAGAGCGTCCACTGACGTCATGTCTACCTTCGTAGAACGTCACTGCCCGAGAGTTAGCTGACTTCTTCCAGTCGTTACTGCCATTCGCAGCACTGTTGAGATTCTTACATTTCACGACACCGCCTCGCTGCCTGCCAGCACGCCGAAGCCTGCTGTGCTTCCAGCTACCCCGTAGCTCACCCGCAGTTTTCTTGAGTTCGAGTACCACTGACTTGGGTTCGCTCTCACCCCCCGCGCTGCCATGTCTTCCGAGACTTGGTCACATATCGGTTGGCAACCTAGAATCGGCCCTTCAGGCCCAAGTCAGGGTACAGGCTGGTTTATGTGTGTTTAATGAGCAATCAATAAACAGGCATAAATCAACTTGGTCGCATTGTCACTCCTAGTGCTCTATCTCTTCTTCACCTTGCTCCCGCTATCTCCTGTTTTGTCACCAATCCTAGTAACACTCTTGCAGGAATAGTTAAGAGCCAGAACCTTGTTCCTTACCTCAATCTTTGGGAACGGTCTCGACCTGGATCTCAACGTGGAGCTTGGGAAGCCCGCCTTCCTGGGCAACACTAGAGCAGTTGTCATTGTGGACTATCGCCCCTCCAATACATGCCTGGGTCTGCTAGCGACGTCTTGCTTGCCAGGTTACTTACTAGAGTACAATAGGCCAACCCCTGACAAGGAGCCCTTTTTCTATGTAATGCTTGGGTTTGCCAGCGATGTCCCGCTCGCCAAGCCACTAGACTGAAGGCCAGTAGTCCAGGCCGCCTACCCTATCCAACAGCCAGCACCTTACTCTCCATCAGACCGTGCCGACCCCTTTTTGGACATTCTCTATCTGCCTAGCTGATCTGTCACTCTCCTTATGCCTCACCAGGGCCGGGCGGGATAAAGCAGCCAAGCAGGGGCTAGCTCTGGCTGGAGTCCTGGAGAGTAGAGATTCAGGTGCCAGCCAGGTGTACACCTGGAAGGAGGAGGAGGCTGCTCACCAGAGAGAGTCAGCTGCCAGTTCGTCCAAGCTGTCACAGAGCCTTCTTTGGCACGTGCCTCGTGCCGTTTCACCGCTGCCACCAACGCCACCGAAGAAGCCGCCTACCTTCACTCTGCCCACTAACATCACTAGGGTGGTCAGACTACTTAATGTCACACCTACCTATACCCTTACCAGGGTATCCACCCGCCCATCGCTCGCAAGCGCATTCCATAAGGCACAACGCTCTATAATAGAAGATGCCAAACCCAGTAATGTAGGCACCATGAAAAACCCCGTACGAGTGGCGACCACTGCTTCACCATTGTCCGGGAACNGGGGGGGGGGGGTAAGCCTTGGTACCAGCCGCCAGACCCACTAAGGGTGTGCATCATATTTCAGTAACAAATCCCTGGATTTTCCTGCAAGAAGCCACTGTAAAGGTTTCATACATAGTAAAACTTATACGCCACTCAATGTTTGTAAACATTTTTGGTGACAAGAGAAGGTCAAGTATACTGTTTTATTGTAAACATTTTTGGGGACAAAGGAAGTCCAAGTATATACATTAATGATATTGTTTTATTCAAAAGACCTGTGCGTTGTATTGAATTAATTAGTATTTTAATAGCTCTTTTGATTTTCCCTTAAGAAGTCACCACAAATAGACTTCAAACTTGGAAAAATTAAAATGCTGGTCAATGTTTGTAAACACTTTTTAGGGACAAAGTGCCTGGCTACCTGTTATTTTGGAAGACATCCGCCTATTAAAATAAATTTGTATTTGATTAAAAAAACTTGTAATTTTTGCAGCAGAGATGACTAAACATTGCCTTCATATAAAAAATGTCAAATTTTGATTTATAGGGGTTGGGTTAAAATTTGTTGAGAATATCCCAAAATCTCTATTGTGGAATATCCCAAAATTTCTATTGTGACCATGCCTAACCAACAACCTTATTCCTGAAAACCGCGGACGGTCGTATCATTCAGGTTCTAGTGTATATGGTGCAGTTAATTTCTCTATCTGGTTGTTTTATTGCCTTTTCCTTCCCGACATTGGAGCTGCTACGAAGCCCATAAGCCCACGAGGCAGAGGGCAGTAAATCAGTGGTTACTTGCTGACCTGATTGTGCATTACTATTAACAGTACCATGACCTAAGAGCTAAAGCTCAGCTAGCTTGATGCCAAGCTGTAACACCACCACTGGTTCTGCCTCAAGGACTCTTTGGTCCAGTGGTAAAAGTCTCGATAAACGTCATCGGGCTGGGCCTCATCCTCCCACTGACAAGTTGGCCACTGCAGACTTATTCTAGTTGGGGTAACTCCAACTCTTCCCTGTACCACAGACGCTCGGGAGTCCATCGCCATGAACGACTCGACCAGGGGTAAGTGCAATGAGCCACCCGCAACGTACGCCAGTCTGGAACCCTAGTGCGAACCGACCCCAAATCAGTGATGACTTAGGTCATCCCATTCACCAGACCCAGAGTTGCAGAGCACACTTTGTGTGTAGAACCAGTGACGAGGCCCCTTGCCACGTTTCTATGCGCCCAACTCATATAGGTAACCCCATACGCATTGACAAGAGCATCATACAGATACCAACCCAGACCCTCAATTTGCCAGCTACTTTAAACTGCAGACACTAGCTACCAGAAGTTAGCCAACGACCAGCTCAAATAGGGAATCGTGTTCCCACAACTTCACATCGTGCGTCATGTTGTAATGAACTCTTTAAAGTGTTTGTTATTTTTATTTACATTAAGCTTTGTTTGACATACAAAAATATTATTTAGAAGGAATATATACAGTTTGAGGTTGTTATTTTAGTATCCATCATCTTGTCTGTCAGAACTCATGGGCATAGCAAAAATTTAAAACAGGTTCAGTTACACTTTTAGGCATGCCTGTGGGCATAAAAAATTTCATACCAGGAGCAACTCTTCCCAGAAGGGATTAGAAATGTACATGGGAAGCAGATACAGTAGCAGAAAATGGGTAAGAAGGCTACTGAAGAATCGGGCATAGTGTAGGGTTGGCTTTAATGATAATTTTAAACTAACAAAAAGCACAGGTTATGAATTATTACCACCTCTCTCCACCAGACTAAAACAATTTATTTACACCTTATAAAAGGACCACTGTGCAAATGGTATTTGGGTACAGCACTGAGATGTCTGTGCAAGTTCTCTAACCAGAATGGGTCATTTTTAATTAGCATCCGTAAAATATTTTTAAGTGCAGTTCTGTGGCATATAGATAAATGTTCATACTTCCAAGTATTGTATGAATAACGGGAATGTATTTATGTGAATTCTTAACATTAAGTTAAATTCCATCTTTGTGACGTGAACCGCATGTTCACGAGTCCTTTTGCCCACTGACTGCCGCAGTATGCCCACACCAGACGCACCACACCGACAGGCTTGTGGGCACGAGTGCATTAGTGTTTATTATTTATTCAGTTTATTTCATCAGTGTATTTGTAAATAATGTCAGTGTGTAATTCATTTATAATTTGTTTTGTCATCAGGAGACAATTTGCCCAGCCACAGCCAGAGACATGTGACATTCTACATTTGGCAATGCTGTGGCTGGTGCAATGAAAACATTTAGAATAAGTATTATCATTTTTATTATGTATTTGTGTAATTGTAATTATGTTTTGTTGTGTTAATTTAGTTCATATCATTTTTCATCCCATAATCATCTTTTAGTGTATATTATGTTTCACTGTACCACCGCATGGCGTCGGCGGCGTCTAGGCGGCGGAAGCCGACGCACATTTCCGGCAGTAATCGCCAGGACTTGGACGAGCACAGACGTTAAGCTCTCCCACGCCGCAGAAGCACTAGCAAGGACATCATCTGTCGAATAGTATCCAGTCGCATCCACAACATCATAAATCATTATCATCATATATTTTATTATTTAACTTGCATAGTGTCGGGGGGAGAGCGACGTGATTATTTATTGGAAATCAAAAGTGCATCTCGAGACTCAGGTTATAAGACCACGTGGTCGCTTGTAGTTCCGGGCCATTCAGGCCACGTGCCGTCTGTGTAGTTGAGTGTACATAACAGGGTAATAAATACCTTCACAATCAGCATCACTGTTTCTTTATTGATAATCAAGTACGGCGTGCGAGGTGGCCGACAACCTCGGCATAGTGTGTCTGACGGAGTGTTCACCAGAGCCCCTAGGCCGTCGACGAACGACCCTATCTCATCAGCTCACCGCAGAGCTGTGGCGCCGGGCACCCACATTTTACTTAACAACTCTGGGAACACCGCAGATCAAGTTGGCTTTTTCGCCGTAGCCAAGCTTGGTCACGTCATTGGTTTTTACTACTATGTAATTTATGTAAATTCTGAGTCTGTCCAAATTGGCAGAAACTAAATAATGCATGCCAGAACTGAAGGTTTATTATGAACTTCACCCACAGTTTGCAAACCAATTTGAAAGGTAGACTGTATACTACAGGTTTTTATGTACATTGAATGTATTGAGTGCTAAATGCTCTTACAATCTATATTTGACTTGAAGAAAATTTATTTTCACAAACATTATAAATGAATTACACTGTAACAGTAAGGTGTGATGGATCAGCGTGCTCTATCTCCCTTTTATTCAAACATTTATTTTCAATTTATTGTAATTACAGTGGAACCTCGTTATTGCGAGTATGGCCTATAGCGTCACGTCCTCTATTGCGATAGTTTTTAAATGCACCGTCATTTTCCCTATCATTTGAAAGGTACTTAATTTTGTTTACAACACAAATCTGTTAATGAAACCTGTCTTCATAGTAATAGGATCAGTTGTAAACTCGTATTTTAAAAATGTTTAAACACGTTGTATCGCAGGTGACATTCACCCACTTGCCCTGCCCGAGCCAGCCTTTGTTAGTCTGTGGCGACACTCGCGTCGGTGGAGCTTGAGAAGGGTGTTGTTGTGAAGGATAAGGTAGAGGGTATGATAGATGAGGGAAGAGGCCGGCTTCCCTTTTTTTTTTTTTTTTTTTTCTGTGTTAGAATGTCAACTCTAAAAAAAACGTGTCACCTCTTCCCTTCTCTACTTGAGAGGTTGGCTATCCTCTGCCGCATACACGGAAACAAAGAAGGCTTGAAGGAATTTATCGATCGGCAACCAGAATGAGAAAGGGAGTGGTCGAGAGGCAGGAGGAGAAAGAGTATAGCGAAAAGGGAGGAGACAGGTGTCATTTATGTAGGGTTAGGAAGAGGGAAGTAGGGAGGGAAGTTTTCACTGATCTCCAGGCTTTGTGTGTGTGTGAAAGAGAGACAATGAGTGAAATAGCGCTCTGATTGGTAGGCAACTAACTCCCTCCTGCCGACCCGCAAATTTGGGGGATGGGAAGAAGAATGGAGGAGGAAGCAACGTCGCGCGCGCCTGCTGGTCTTTACATAATGCCGCTGTCAGACGTAGATTTTTTTGTACTAACTTGTCACTCCATACGCATAGTTTACGGCATTCTTTAAACACAGGATCTACAAGGGCAAATACAATTTTAAAAAAATTACGGGTCACAGTAAATTTTGTTATAACGATAACTCGCTATAGCGATAATTTATTTTGCCATTGTCGACTATCGTTATAACGCGATTCCACTGTATATGTAATGTAGCTCTTTTACTCAAAATAACTATCCCTTGTGATCAACAGTTACAAATTGCTTACACTGTAGTATTTATAGTCACTATTCATGTTAGCATTTGTAGCCTATGTCCAGAGGAGCTCGCATGTTTGTGCAATTATAAGAACTTCTAGAAGGGATCACCACACTTACTGTCCTAGTCAGACATGACAGATCTCTGTGTCTCTCATGCACAGCTCATGCAGTTGTAACCAATTGACTGACATGCACACCCACTATTTTTTTTTAAGGGCCGGCTAGCTATCTCACAATACATATGAAATGTGCCATGTAAATAGAAAAATTGTTAACACATTAGCATAAGTAGTACATACCAAACAAATGTTTGTGCTTAAATTAATGTAAAGACACTGCAGACAACTGATAACATGTAGTGTTTTCTCAGTCATAAACACCTCTGTTGCACCTTTGTGTTACAGTGGCTTGAGTTTTGGTCGCATCAACGAGCTTGGGAGGTTTGAGACGGATTTCGAACCAGAACCAGGCAAGAAAGGAGGTGAATATTGTGTATTAATTTATTTGTGTGCTCTGGGTTATAGAAAAGTGTCTTGTGTCAGGTTTGTACAGAAACGGTTACAAGCATTTTTTCTCAGGTGATAATAGAAACCACACAGAAATAAAAATCTGAGATTATAGTTGTCGGATTTTAAACATTGACTTTTTAGTAAAATAAAATTTTTCATTAAAACTGAACCTCTTAAACAAATCTAACACAAGAAAGCTGTATTGAGCTCTCTCGGGGCACATAAATAAAAAATTTAATCTAAATGTAAATAAAAGTTGTGTGTCAGAAAAGTCTTCATAAAATGAAGAAAAACTGTGTAAATAGAAATGTAATGCATAGAAAATAGATTCAGAGAAAAGATAGAGAATTAGAAAGAGGAAGTGAAGGAAAGCAGTTATAAGAAAGGAAAGGAATAATGACTGCAAAAGAAAAAAAGACAATGTTTTTGCTCAATTTTGTGTGTATTGTACACAATGATAAGTGACAAATTGAAACAAGTGTGTTCTGTTTAAGATTGATGTAAATATTGATAAGGCTGTCAGAATCACAGCTGTGCAATACCGTATTCGTCCGAATATAAGACGGCCCCCTACATTCGCCCTCTGCTAATAGGAAAAATTCAATTTTGCCACAAATACTTATTGACAGGCCATGATAAGAAAAACTCAAACTGTTCTGTATCAATTATTCATCACTTGAATAAGACTCCCCAGTAGAATGATCCTCACGAACATTTGCTTCGGTAATGGAAAAATGCCTGGCTGCAGCACAATTGTTATGGAATTTTGCATACCAAACCACCATTTAAAATTTGCATCATAACTACGACGTTAAAGTTTTCTTAGTTGCGACTCTGATGAACCTTTTTTTTTTTCAACGTGGTCACTCATAATTAATTAACTCTTGCTCATTTGCCAATGCGTTCGATACAAAACCGTGAAACGGCTTCAACCAGGAGTAAATAAAGTACGGAAAAATAAATTAGAAGTCGTAGAAACAGCTACTGTCTCGTACTGGCAACCCCAGACGTATTCACTCTGGGAATGTTGAACGTCAGCACTAAAGTTGGTCGGTCATCAAACAACTTTGATCACTTGCGTTCACAGACATGATGCCATTTTGATCACATAGCTGCTCTAGACCACAAGATGTTTAGTTTACCACCATGTTACAATTGTATCTTTGGTAAACGCAACCTAACCAAACATTACCGCCTGTAATGTAATGCACTGGTGCATTTATGCATATTTAATACTTGTACCAATATTTTAGCGGTGGTTTTGTCAGGTGGTTTTGCAATAATTAGAAATATCTGCGCGCCTGGATTAAAGACCAGTAACAGAGCCCGTTGGAAGAAAAACGGGATGGAAATTGAAGTTAACCTCACTTTTTGTTGTGGTTGTGTTTTATTTCTTTTAATAATATTAACCAAACTTGTGGTTTTGAAAAAATTAGAATATTTTTCTGGATACCATGAACCAAGTGCTATTACTATTACCTATGCATAAATATTAACCTAAATTTTTTGTGATGCGACTACCCTAAATTTTTTAAAGTGAAATTTGAAAAAAAAACATTGTCTTATATTTGGGTGGATACAGTTATTTAAGCACTAGTTCACTACAAGTTAGAGGGTAAAATATACCACCTTGAAATATGCTCAGGTGTATTAATTTTTAGTAGTCTAAATGAATTTCTTGCCTGTAAAGTCTCTTGTTACATTACTGTATAAAAAGTAGATAGAATGCACAAGTACTCGCAGGGCGGTACTCGTAGATAGACATTCACAAACAAAAGTCAGATGAACACATTTTCCACATAGATTTGTGGTCGCGCAACGTTTCGCTGGCTAGACCAGCTTCATCAGACGGCAAGTTTCATATTTCAAAATTACAAATTTCATAAGTTTGTGGTCCCACATTTTTTTTAAAACAGTTCCAAAATCCATACAATCGTGCAACAAATGTTTAAAGAAATATATATTTTAAATCTGGAATTCCAGACAAGTTGGGCACACAATCTCTTCTACTAATAGGCAGGAACCATGTGCAGTGCAGAACAAAGGATAATATAACCTGTTCTCACCGACTACCTATTTCTTCAAGAAATAAACAACAAATGTTTGAAGAGTTGGCCTAATTAAAATGGTTGAAGCGAGAGAAGAATACAAAGGAGAAANGGGGGGGTTGCAAAACAGTAAATCTCGCCACACCATTAACTGTAATGTTTTTTGGGGAACATTGGAAATATAACTCGTAGCATCGCAGCTTGTAATGTTCATGTTCATGTTCTTTTGTTTATCGTGGAAAATGTTTATCTGGCATTCGTTTGCCGTTTCGAAAGTCATAGTTTTCAGTTAGCGTCATCATTAGATTAGAAACTTTCTGACTGCGTCATCAGGTTTTGTTTGAGAAGTTGGATTATCTTTTACGTACGATGCAGTTTGGATGGCTACGCAGAAGCTTTCCGAACTACAGGTCAACAGTTTTTATTTCTAGAAGATTTGATTATTTTTTACCGATGATCATGCAGTTTGGATGGGCCGGCAGCCATGCCCTTATCTGTGGAGAGGGGAGGCGGTAGGCCCACAGCATAAATACTCTGTGTGTCTGTCGCCTGGGTAAGAGATGTAACAACGGGCAGTCGATAACCAGTACTCACCGAGACTGCGTCGGGCGTGGCGAATAACCCCCACACCGGCAAACGGGAACTTGTTTGTTTATTTCTCCGCCGGTGTGGAAGGTCACTGGCTTTGTATTTTCTTGCGAGGCAAGTTCTCGAGAAGTAAATGAATAATTAAATGACTGTGGCACTGCTCTCTGTTGGTTTGTCTGCAAACCAGTTCGTACTCTGCATACCTGACGATTGTGTGTGAACGGTTTCATTGGAATGATCAATAAAAGTACAGAGTAATAAACAAACATTGGATTTTATTTATATTTATTGGCACCTTTAAAGTTTCTTGTTACTACCAACTGAGCTAACTGAGTGTTAATTTCCATTCGTCATAACCAGACGTGGAATGCTACAAATATGGCAACCTTAATGCGCTGCTGCAACATTACAAATATGGTGCCTAACGCGAGGTACCACATTATAAAATATGGCGCCTAACGCGAGGCTGGAACATTACAAGCTTGTCTTGCACATACCAATACGTGCTCAAAGGTCAACGTGCATGATTGCAAAGAAAGATACACGTATGTCGGCTAAACATACCTATAGTATCAAAAACATCAAACTTAAACTTTGTGGTTTTACTTACACAGAGGTAACAATTTTGTAAATATCCTTTTTCGGAATTGACAATAGCTTTTATTTCTTTTATAGTTTGTGACAACAATGGCTTTATTCATATTTTGTTGTGAAAGAAGTTGAAGAATCATTACATATTCATATAGTATTAATTTGTTATACCATCCATTTCTAATGTTCGGGATCTCGAGTTGCCTTTATTGAGGAAGGCTTTGGCTATTAGATCACACTGCTAGTTTAAATTGGTTTGAGTGAAGCAAATGTATTCAGCTCTGGTGGAAAGACTGTATGGCAGAGATTTCTTGGCATGGAATGGATGGTAGCGGTTGAAGTGTAGATATTGAATGTAGTTGGTGGGTTTAATGTGAACAGCTGTTTCAATTTTGCCATTCATGAAGATGTCTGTAAAACTCATTCAGCAGTGTGGCTGAATGGGCTGGTGGCTCGGAAAGTTTTGATCTGATTTACCCATGAACAGATTGGCATAAGAGGGATCCATGCAGGTGCCCATAGGTGGTGCTTGCTCTGCAATCTTTAACTGTTGTTTGATTATAGTGAGTCTCGCCATTTCAACCAGAAATGTTGTGAAAGGTTTGCTGTTAGAAGGTCTTTGGGTAAGGTAGGATTCTATTGCAGGCAGTCCTGATGAGCAGTGAATTATGGTGTAAAGAGAAGTGACATCTGTGGTAGTCAGATAAGCATCTTGAAAGATGGTGTCCAGATTTCTGAGGTGTTTTAAGAATTGGTCAGTGTCCTTGATGTGTTGACGCATGACATTGGATGCTGACGACTTGACGGTCGAGCAAGGTTTTGGTGTGTCGGTCAGAGACACTGGCAATTTAACTGGCTGACTTTATTGACTGCCGAACGAACTCCGACCGATATATAAGATAGGGCGCACGGCTTGACGGCACGCCACAAAGTCAGTCGTGGGCTTAGCTGTCCTGCGTACTAGTTGGTACACTGCCACTGGTTTACCTGTACTAGATGTGGCCTGGGGTAGCTCCTTGCTCTGCTGCTGGTTCTGCTGCTGGCGGTGCTGAAGGGTGCCTGCAGAGGGCTGCTGGTCCGGCTTCTCTGGAACCAGGGACTCGCGATCCCTAGTGGCACGGGGCATCCTTGACGGACGTCAGTGACGATTGGGTGCGGTCGGTCGTTGGTCTTGATTAGGGCTGAAATAAGGAGGGGTAGGGAGCTGGGAGGTGAGGTCTCTCCAACTGGCAGGCGGCTTGAGCTCGTTCCCGGGGGTTATGTAGCAAAGTGTAGTTGGCGTTGGGTTACAGCTCCCTTTGAATTTGAGGCAGTAGGTGCCTGCCTAGCTTGCCACTTCCCACCTCAACTTGGGGTGTAATGCATGCAGGTAAGTACTAAAGGCGGCCTCACGAAAGTAGAGCCAGCTACGATGATCCTTGGCTAGGTATATAACCAAGCCCAGGCCGAGCCAACCAGAGTCGTACCCGATTACTCCAACTGACTACAGTTCAGCGCGGTGGTTAGAGCAGTGGGTTTCCCTGGATGTGTAGGTCCAAAGGTGGGCAGACCTCCAGAACCAGTCTATCACTCCTTACGGTGACAGTTCAGCGCGGTAGAGGGAGTGAGTCGGCTGGGTTGGTTGACAAGCCGCTTTGTCGATTGTGTCACTAGTGGTTGTGGCTCTACCGCACACAAACCAGGCGTACAGTATGGGTGGCCGTCTAGTGGGTGTATTTACGATGTATGTGCGCCCGGTTAAGGGAGCCCGCGATCCTATTCTAAGTTCGGCAATGGTTTGTAAAAGACGAGGTCTCCTGCTTTCCCCTGGTGGGCAGACGTCTACAGGGGGTATAAACACACTCACCCTTGAATCAGTACTCGGAGGTTTGTTAGAAAACGTATTTATTCAGTGAAGAATGAACATGGTGGTCCTTACTGTCTCCTAACTAACCAGGAACTTAACGGAAGTAAACTACGTTAACCAGGTGAAGGGGACCTGGGTCTAAACTGAACAAGAGCAGATGCTTCTAGGTAGCTATGATACTAACTGTCCTTAACTATCTCAATGCTGTTGTCCAGAAGGCACTTCGGGTGGTACTACCAGAAAGGTAGTGCGTGTTGAGGGTGGTTGAAGACTTCTTCGGGGGTTACTGGTGCAGGTCTTGAAGAGCTTCTGGTAGGTCGCGAAGATGTTGAGGTCAGCAGAGTGCTCCAGCACACAAGGTGGTGGAGCGGGCTGCTGGGGATGAACTGCCGTTCTGCGTCGGTGCACGGACATATATTCACCTGCCAGCGGGCTCGTCTGATGCATGGGGATGGCGTAGTAGAGCTCCTCCTGTGGGCCTAGCTACACTCACTAGAGCGATCTCTTGGTCCATGGTGGAACTAGGTATCTCTGTAATGCTGGGTTACCTCTGCTGCGCGAGCTTAGGCACTCAACTGGGCTGTTTGGCTAGCCTCTCTCACACGTGAGGGGTTTGCCGTTATGTCTGATATAAGGGCGAAACGATCTTGGATGTAGTGTCCTGGGTGTCCCCGCATCTAGGGGCGTAATGGTAGGCTCTCATAGCAAGTCATTTTGGGGTTCTAACCCCGCCTGGGGTAACTTGATGATACAAAAAGATGAGGCGAAGTCGTGTCTATATTTGTGTCAAAATAAGCATCGTACATCAGTATGATGGAATCGTATGCACCCAAGGTTGAAGGTGGGCCTCCACAAGCGCAGAGATACTTTCCATAGGGTTACTGCATGCTAATACAATGATCCGTCTTGGAGGGGGTCGTCGTTGTTTGTCGATGTTCTGGAGCAAGTATAGAACGAGATGGGTTTTTCTGGGGCTAGAAGTTGAATAGATTTGTGAAAAATACCCTTGTGGGTAGGGGGATCCTTAAATGCTAGAAACTGTTTGATGTGGTCTCAGAATTTGGCTGTAGGTGTTATAGCTGAAGTCGGTAGGTGAACGAGTCCTTCAGCTGATTTTCTGCCTCAAGTATGTAGTCTTATCTATGTATTAAGAATTACTGCGGTTGATCCTTGGTCTGCTGACAGTATGATTGTCCTTTTTATTCTGTAAATCTGTTTTGCCTTTCTGTTCTGCAGGCGTGGTGTTGTAGTGGTTGGGGAGGTAACTGGGTCTGAGATGTTAAATCAGTTTAAATTAAATTAACTGTTGTAGAGGGTGAGAAGGTTGAAGTGGAAGGGGGGGTCCCAGGCGGATGGTGGTGCAAACTTTGTTAAATTTGAGTCTATGGTATTGTCGTTATCTTTAGTAGTGGGCAGATTATGAAATAAGTGTTTATGGTAGAGGTTGCATACAAAGCCCAGAACATCTTTCACTGTGTCAAAATGGTTAAATTTTCTTGATGGAGCATATAAGAGGTCTTTTTCAAGAGTTACGCATTCAGCAGAATTGCGATTATGGTCAGATGGATTGAGTACCTGTGACTTGGGTCCAGTGTTCAATTGTTTTGATGCTATTTTGCAGGGAAGTGGAGTAGGAGGAATCTGTGTGGTGTGTACTCGTGTGGGGAGATTCAAGATTGAGGCCAAACAGGCTTCTGGCCAGTGAAACTTTGTAAAGCCAGAAAATTTGTAGTCTCGTAATCTCGGATATGTTATTGCACTAATTTTTGCACTCATGAATGTTTCGTTTTTGCAGATTAAAGGATTGAAAAATTGCCTGTAAATCGTGTTAAGTGTTAAAGACTGTGTGATATTGTGCTGTATGCCAGGAAAAGCGAGAAATAACTGCGAAAATACATTGAAAAGCCAAATAGTTTTACACTGAGGACAGATACAAGTTACAGGAGTCTCATACTTGCAATAGCCCATGTTGGAGCTCTCTTGTGCTATGCACTAATCTTCCACCTCCTTCAACAGCAGGCTCACCAACCAGAATTAACCTACCCAGGGCAGCTACAATTGTGCGACAGAAAATCTAATCTACCAGCTGCATTGCGTTCACTGCAATGCAGAGTTCATTGGCCTTATTACTAACACACTGACACACCACGGGCTATCTTGTTATCCTTTGATAGCCTCACCACAGTTGCGCCCCTCAGGAAAGAACCGTTAAATTTGTACATGCCCCAGTTTCCCACATCTTGTGGATGCCTGGCCCCCTCTTTTGACTGCCGCCGCCTGTAGACAAACCGCCCACAACGCATGGCTGCATGTGCCGCATGATGCCTCACCACCCCTTCTGGCGAAGGCGCCGCAGGTGGTACAGACCTCCCTCCATGCCTCACCTCCCTCGTTTATTCCTGGTCGGAGTGTATATAAGAGGCCACATGACCCCCGAATTTAGAAGTCATTGGCTGCTATCCTGGCGACAATATTCCGCTTCTGGGAATCATTCAGCGACTTTGCTGTTTCTTCCATCTACGATAGGATGCAGTGACCTACAGGAACTGGCCCACCACTAGGATGTCACACCAAGAGATCTCCGGGGTGCCTCCCCCTCCCACCCTTCTCATACGACACGCAAGACATTGCGTCTGTGTACTCCTTGGCAACGTAGGGACTGCCCTTCAGGCATCGGACAGGGTACAGACTGGATGTGTTTGACTTATTGGCTGGTCCAATAAATCCAATCACATCTACCTTGGCATTTTCCTTATGTTCTGCTTGCTATTCTTATACCCTCCTCCTTGCTTTCTCTCCTTTTGTCCATAAACCACCAGCCATACTTCCTGGTCTGAGCACGCTGCTCCAATCCCCCCTCTTGCTCTTCAGGCTTTGTGGATAGTTGTATTCCCTTCTGTGCTGTTGGTGCTGTCATCACGGGGAAGAAGTGTTTGAACGATCTTCCACCCTAACAGGGAGCAAAATTTCCACAGCGGTAGCCCCACCAATCGATTGCTCTCCTGTTAGGAGTTGATGGTGGCTCTGCTAGGGAAGTGTGCAAGCCCTTCGAGGCACTCAGGGTATCGACGGTGTCCCTGCTGAGCCTGTTCTCCTACAAGGAAGACATGAGACTCTCTGGCATCAGCATTGTTAGAGAGGTCACAGCTCTCCAGGAGACAGGCCCCCACTCATCCCACTACACACACTTCGGACACCATTGTTGCTGTCGAGCTGTGCCCACACCCACAGGACACCTACTTCTCATACTACACTTGTCCCCATGCCGTGCCACCAAACTGGGTGGCGGAAGGCGGCTAAGCGAGCTTCAGCTCTGGCCAGGAAGGCTGCTGAGTCAGGAACTAGGGCTCTACACTGATCTAAGGGAAGAGGCTGCTCACCACAGAGCTCTGACTATGCCTGAGCAACTAGTCACAAATCAGACACCAGTTCAAGAGGATATAGCTAGGAACCTCTGCTGGACTGCCAGTCCATTCCACAAGCCATCTCCTCTCTTCCACATACCCCACCCAAAGTCCGGTCACCTGTCACTTGTCCCACTGCTCCTCCTTGCATCGTTAAACAACTGCCTTCCCGTCCCAATATCCTCACTGCCATTAGATTTGCTCCAGTCTGAGCCTGGACACACGCTACCTGCAAACCGGCACCACCAAAGATTTACCAGCGGATAATAGATCTGACAGGACCCCACGCAAGGCAGTCGTCAACACCACCAACCCAGCAATCCCCGTAGTCTGAATACACTGCTTCCTCACTCCGAGGGGGGAACTAGACAACCCCATCTCGACAGAACTCCCAGTCAGGTGAGGCGTCAACTCTCAGACAAAGAATGAATGGCTATAGAGCAGACACCAAACAAGCAGGGTGTCTAATGGGAAAACTGGGAATTGTACGGAAATTTAGCTCCCGGGTATAATCCGGGAATTGTACTAGAATTTCTTCATGTGTCTGGGATTAATAAGAAAACAGAAAGGGCTTCTTATAGCTACACGAGACATTGGCGGAAATACGATTGCTCACCGATTTTCTCTTTTAAAGTTTGGGAAATATGCATTGCTTACGTCACTATTAGGGCACAGAATAAATACTGAGGTATTACAAGTGCGAGCTTGTAATATTGGAATGAAAACGAGAATTGTTTTATTTTTAGGTTGACGTGCCTGTTACAGCTATCCTTATGTTCCATTTCAGGTGATTTCAGTCATCTATGATTCCAGTCCAGTCTTCAATTGGCTGTCTTTTGTGAGTGTATCCGAAGTTAGATTATTGTTTGTAAGGAGATTTCTTACCCATGTGGTAATTTTTTTTGTCTTCGTTTCTTTTTGTGTGTTTAGTGCATCAGTGTGGTTACGATGACAAGCACATTGGTTTGGCTAAACACTTGGTGCCATTAGTATATTTATCTTAGTGCCGCAGAAATTGTTGGCATCGTTCTTGGTCCGTTTTCATAAAAACTAATATTTTCAATTAAACCAAGACTTTTTTTAATACGGGATTAGTTTTGTTTCAGACTTTAGCTATATTGTCTTTGGTTCCAGTTTTTGCAACTAGCGTCACTTCAAAACATTCTGAAACTTCATTATTTGCGAAGTTCAGAAGTACACAAAAGAACATAGCTGTACACTGATTAGGTGTGTGTTTATCGTTCGGGATTGTACATTTTTAACATTGAATTACAGTGCAGTTGAACTAAAGTTTATAATTTACGTTAGTGATGTGCCTATAGCAGTTGTACCTGGGCCATTAAAAGTAATGTTGGCAGTGTTCATGGGCATGACCCCTAACTGAAATTGTAAATTACACAAACGAGAATGTATCACTCTGTCCATAAGTATATGAATAATCGTAATCAATACAAATTATATAGGATATTTATGGGTTGTCCATTTTTATAATTATATCCTAATTCCAATACGCAGGTTGCACTCATATTCAGTCTTAACCTAGCTTGCAGTGGGCAATTTCTAGTTTGTACTGTTAAATATTAAATTGATCTAAATTTGTTTTGTAAAGGTTTATTTATTGATTTGTATTATTAGTATAGTTATTAAATATTGCTAATTTAGGTATTTTTCAGTTATAAATGTTTTGTAGTTGTAAAAAATGAGCAGCATCAATGTATGGGATGTGTCACTACAATACTTATTATTAAAGATGTTGGTTTTCATCGATATAACAGTTTTTTCCACATTGTAATTGTTTTCTCTAAAAACGTACGGCTACTTTTTTTTTTACCTGAATCTGCCCTTGTATTTCAAAGAAATTTAGTTCTCATACATAAGCATTATTATCATCTTCAGATATTTCATCCAAAAATGGTTTAAACTTGTTACAGTCACCAAATGTGTTGTAGATAAAGACTTTGAAAAAAGGTTTTGTTTTGACAGCAGAGAGAGAGAGAGAGAGAGAGAGAGAGAGAGTGAGAGTGAGAGTGTGTGAGAGTGTGAGAGTGTGTGTGTGAGAGAGAGAGAGCGTGTGAGAGTGTGTGAGAGTGTGAGAGTGTGAGAGTGAGTGAGTGAGTGAGTGAGTGAGTGAGTGAGTGAGTGAGTGAGTGAGTG
>NQII01000443.1:0-18265 GCA_002778355.1 Clitarchus hookeri
TGTTTACCATACATTCATAAATGTTCAAGGTGACCACCATGAGTACCCCGAACGACATCTACGCGATAATCAAAATCGTTCCACGCTCTTGTTAACATGTCCGGTGTTACGGTTTGGATGGCGTTCGTAACGCTCGGTTTGAGGTGGTGACGGGGAAGCGAGCTCGCATGCGACACTTTAATATGAAGGGGACGGTCTGATGTTTCCTTTATGTGCCGAGAGATGACACTGGGAGCGTCTGTCGTCACTCTATGAGCGAGTGTTGTGTGTTAGTCCGCATCACGATGGAGACGGAACAACAGAAGGCGTTCTGTGTTATTCAGTTCGCTAAATGAGAATCGGTTACGACTGTTCAACGGTAAATTTCGTCGCAAATACGGACGTTGTCGTCCTCCCGATAGGTGGAGTATCGTACGTTGGTTTCGTCAGTTCCGTGACACAGGGTGCCTTTGCAAAAGCAAACGTTCCGAGCGGCCACGTGTGTCCGAATATAATGCAACGTATTAGACAAGCGTTCGTTCGCTGTCCGAGAAAATCAACTCGACAAGCTAGCCGGGAAATGCAAATCCCTCAATCGACGGTATAGATAGTGTTGCGAAAGCCATTGCTGTACAAACCATACAGGTTACAGCTTGTACAGGCTCTTACCGAAAGGGATAAAGAACTGAGACGTGGTTTCTGGGCGTTCTTTCTTGCCCAGAACTAGGTAGACGACGCCTTCATGTCTTAGCTGGTTTTTAGTGATGAAGCGACGTTCCATACAAATGGTAATATGAACCGGTACAACGTGCGGATATGGGGTCAGGAGCCTCCACATGAAACCACCGAACACGAGCGCGCTTCCCCCAANCCGGTACAACGTGCGGATATGGGGTCAGGAGCCTCCACATGAAACCACCGAACACGAGCGCGCTTCCCCCAAAGTCAAGGTGTTTTGCGCTGTATCCAATGATTCTGTTTTCGGCCCTTTATTTTTTCACGAGCCCAATGTTACTGGAATACCTTATTTGGACATGCATACAGAGTGTTTCTTTCTTCAGTTAGAAGAGGCGGCGGGGGTTTCATTTTCTAGCAGGATGGTGTGCAACCCCATTGGCACCTAGCTGTTCGCGGATACCTGAACGAGACGTTGCCGCAACGCTGGATTGGTCGAGGAGCANACCTAGCTGTTCGCGGATACCTGAACGAGACGTTGCCGCAACGCTGGATTGGTCGAGGAGCAGCTGGTGACCATGTTCTTCTTCACTGGCCCCCAATAAGCACGGATCTTAGCCCGTGGGATTTTTTTCTATGAGGGTACATAAAGGATCAACTGTTTCGTTCACCATTGCCGACTAACATTGACGACCTCAAAACGAGAATTACGGACGCCATCCAAACCGTAACACCGGACATGCAAACAAGAGCATGAAACGAGTTTTATTATCGCGTAGATGTCGTTCGGGCCGCTCGTGGTGGTCACATTGAACAGTTATAAAGATATGGTAAATAAACTCCTCAGTTCCATGGTTCATTTGATTGGTCAACCAAGGTTGTAGGTTGTTTGGTTTTGATATTATAGATCTTCAAAGTTGGGGTATTCTTTTATACTCATCATGTATGTTTATCTGTGGGTGACTCTGTAAAACACTGTGTACGCCACAAAGCCACGAACGCTATGCCATGAGAGACGCGATTGGGACCTCCTGTGATCCACTCCAACAGAAGCCGTGACTACTGTTTGTCGTTCTGTTCTACAATGTTGCAGACGATGTCTTGCTGCCGATGGTGGGCATTTTGAACATTTGTAACTGTTATTAACATTCTTGCACACCCAACGTGGTCTCTGCAGCGTCAAATATAAGCAATTCCATCAGATTGTCTTTAATTGGATCTCTACTTTTCCCGTTCAAAGAGTGTAAACGTTAATTTGGGACATCAAGTACTCTGCAAACGTCACCATGCGTACTGCAAACAGTTTTTCGTAAAATTCTATACAGTTGTGGGTAAGGATCTTTTGAAAGGTTTATTTTAGTATTGCTCAGTGAACCATAAATCAGCCGTAGCCTGCGGTTAGATAATTCAGTTACACGGAACGAGGAATCATTACAATATGCAGAAAAAACCGTCACGGTCTGCGTGAGTATCGATTTGATAGATTGTGGCTATGTGATACGTGTAACTTCATGTCAGTAATAACACACGCAAATACAAACAGGACTTTCAGAGTGTTTATTTACGCAGCGTTGATGCAGGGATATAAAAATAGTAGAAAAATATTCCGATAAACCAGTACAAAGTATAACATTCAGCGCAAACGAAGTAGCTGAACCAATCAATTTTATTTTACTTTCTTTTTCTCGTAGAAAACGTAGGCATGGTTTCTCTGAGAGTGTTTGTAACAGAAAGGTTTAGCAGCTCAGCGTTTCTGGGATTGTAGGATAAGTGCCCATTTATGTAATTGATTGATATACAAACTCTTTGCTTACTGGAGGGTTGTTTATACGCTCAAATAACACAAACTCACGTACAAAAATAATACACACACATCCAACTCAGTATTTGTACCCGAAACCTCGAGTTTCGAGCCAAAACCTCAGCAAAATTGGTTTGTGAACGTTACTGGAAGAGGAGGGGGAGGGATGATGGGGAGAAAATAACGTGACAAGAGTTAACAGTATGATTGCAGAACTTCTGGGAACACTGCAGTACGTAACATGGCGAACGGGCGTTATGTCTTCAAACACTCATTTATCTTTGCTTCACCTTATGTTATTGTTTATATTTATGATAAATAGTTTGGTGAATAAATCTGCTGACAACCTGATACGTGTGTGTGTGCGCACGCTGGCTCAATACTTTCTTTAACACACAATGTTACAAAGTAGTTAGTAGGATTTTCAAATTATTTTCCTGTAGGAGTAAAATATTTTTTCGGGCGTCACACCTGTAGTGTTTGTGCAAAAACGTTCGATCTCTAAACGCAATGTTGGCTGTTCTAGTTACTAAGCAGTTAGCGGGAATGAAGTTATTCCGTTAATAGTTTCCCCCCACTCCGCATGGCTTTCCACCCATGGTAATCGCACGAAAGTCACTGCCATGCGCTCATGGTGTCAACAGTCGATGAAGTGAGAGGGTGCATACATTTCAGGCGCAGAACAACACCCTGCTAAGTAACGTGTGCTTACAGGATGTAAGCTCGAGTGTGACTGTGTCTGGGGGAGAACCGTGGGTTTTACGTGAATATGTCTACGCGAGCGGGTAATGTGTTCTCTGGGATACGATAACGTAACGAGAGTAACGAAGCGTGTCCTTGGCTTTTACGGCTTGCATCTACAGATGTAGACGTAATGTTTCGTTTGGCGCCAGAAGCGGCGCGCCAAGTACACCGAAATCGTGAGATGTACTTCCTGGAAGATTTCGCCCTCGGCCAGAATTGCCAGGAGTCGCCGCGGGACTCCACCACACTTCTCGCACGCGCAGTGCCAACTCAAGGTCACGCTCTCATCTTAAGCGTGTATGCTACGATGAAGGATTCCTTAGACGATTCCATGCAAACTTGTATGACCGCATGTTTGGATGGTCCTGTGGAACATTTGGCCGACTGCTGGCCGTTTTCATGGACGTTTACATAATTGGTCGTGTGCTATTTAAGATGGAAGGTTTCCTACACGGTTGAAATCTTAGCCAATCGGAAAGAAGATGGAGAAGTCATTTAGTTTATTTTGTTTTCATACTGATTCTAAAACAGCACAGTGTAAAAATTATTGTAAACATTTGTATTTATTTAATAAAAAATTTCCAGTTATTACAACAAAACGATTAGGATCTGTTGACGCTACTGTCACCTGAATTATACTGGATGGTGGCTAGTAGGGTACTGAGTTACTCTACTTTGGTGCAGACTAAGGGCACCTGCAGTTGTTGCGTAAGGGGTGAAAAAATACTCTCATTCTCAGTTAGTTAACACTAAGTATTTTATTTGACTGAAAATAACATGGGTATTTACACACACACACGAGACTGAGCACCCCACACGTCGTAGGCCTGAAGGGCGAGTTGGTGGAGTGATATGCATCGGGGGGAAGGTTGCTTGAATGGATGGAGACGTTTTTACTTAACTGTGACTGTGGCTTCTGGTGAGTTGTCTTCGTTGGTTGGTGTAGCTGGGTCAGCTCGGCGTCCCTTCTCGGAAGTCCGGGGTTGATTTCCCAGGACTTGTGGTGTCTCTAAGACCTCGGCTGGCAGTTCCCGTCGGAGACCTTAGAGCGTCTCCTCTCCTGCGTCGACCTCCACTACGATCCGGCTCGCGCTTCCGACTTCACTGCCTCCTATCTCGGCTGGTGAACAACTAACTCCCGTCACGGCTGATGAACAACTGACTCACATTGATTGGTTCTGCCGGGGTCCGAAACCCGGCCTCGGTTGACTCAACTGACTCCTACATCATCTCGGCGCGGGGGTCTCACTGCTCCGCCTCCCAGCGATGCTACGGAACAACTGCTTTCCCGTCTCGGCTGCCTCGTGATTTTAACTCGTTCGTCGCTATATTGAAGCTACATTTGTCAGCGATTTCTCGCGAGAGAATTGGGGAATTCCCCTGTGTAACTCGGGCGTTTTTTTATTCCCGATGTTGTGTCTTGTCAGTAGATTGTGATCTCCAACCAGGGTGGTGGAAAGGCAAGGGGGTGTCACGGGGATTCCTACAGTACTCATTTCTGAGCTGTGGTCTGCACAAATTCTGGTCGGGAGCACCCCCTGTTTCCTTCGTCGTGCACGCCTATCTGCCTATTTCTCTTGCGTGGCTGAAAGTTCTCCCCCGAGCCATACACGGAACATCCCCTGTGTCCTTCGTGTTCGGTTCATCCCCGTGGTTGAAAGTTTCGTGGTCAGCTGCGTGCCCTAGATATGTACTAATAAGATGGCAGGGTGTGGTAATGGCACTATGCCTATTCTAGTACGCGACATGTGTCACTGTGTATAAACACGTAATGCTCAAGTTGTGAGTGTAAATTGTTCCTGAACCACTGCTGCAAAAGTAAAATAATGAAAAATGCATTCGTCTTTACTTGTGCGGCAACAAGTTTCGTTGTACAGGTTATTCCAGAGAATCCTCCATAATTACTCGCATGCAGACTAGGGTAGCAGGTCTCGGGGTAGCTTCTGCCCGAGTTTGTACGGAACATGTTATCGTGGCATATATAGTTAGTATTATACCTTATAGAACGATATAACGTTTATTTCAATAGTGTTATTAGTCACGAAGTTATAGTGTCGGAATGCATCAACCTGCAAATGTTACATCTACATTTACGTCCTCGTCTCATGCATCTTTCTTATTTTAAAGACGATTTTCACTTCAAAACTACGCGAAAACCGCACACCCCACGGCTCATCGTTGACGACTTCTGTGACGTCAGCTGGCAATACGCACGTCTTTACCTGCTGTGACTTCAGTAACATCAAGCTTGAAGACTCGCCACCTGTAATATGTGCACTGTTCAAGGGCAATCACTATAGTCCATTAACGGTTACTTCCAACCTTTCTGAAGTGGTGCTAAAGTTATACTTCCAGGATATTCCTCCGCCTCATGCTAACTAAGCTTAACCGAAAGTAGAAAATTACACCAAAGGGACAGCACACCGTATTCATGCGCACTCGGTGTAATAATAGTTTGCATAAGAACTATTTATTATTATGTATTTCCAACACGCCTATTTTCCCCCTATTTTATTCACATCAATTATAAATGACCTAATATAATCTATAGGTAAAATATATAAATACTATTTCAATTTAACTAAAAATATGGTAGTTTAATGTCAACAGGAGTATTAAACGCTTGTGAAACATGGCACATCTAGGAAATAACTAAACATGTAATACATGGGATGATTTTTCAAAGGTTTGATTTAAAGAGTGCGAAGAAACCGCAACTAGACGATAGGAATAAAACAGCGCTAATACTCGCGCTGCGATGCGGTGTGGTTGTACGGCGGCTACAGTCGACTGAACTATGGCAAATTGAGACAGGACTCTGTGGCACTCCGTAGATAACTGCAGCTCACAGCAGACTGCCCTTGTAGATTTCCCTTCTAAAATTATCATACGATTTTCTCCAGGAGCCGTGATGGTGTAGTGGTCTGACCACTAGCCTTAGACCTAGGTGAACCAGATTCCATTCCCAGCGGGGTCACATCTAGATTTTCGCCCGTGGGAATAGTGCCAGTCGGCGGATTTTTCTCGGATATCTCCCGTTTCCTCCGGTCTTACATTCCGGCGCTGCTCCATACATCATCTCACTTTATCCCCATCGGCTCTCAAGATCTCGATGTTAATGGCTGCCCACATCTCTCCACATTCTCCAGTTTTTCAGGTGTGCAATGAGGACGTGGAAGAGGCTCTGTTGCACACTCACCTCTCCACCACAGACTCACGATCTTTCATAGTTGTGGTTTCAATTAAACAAAACAAGTGTGCGCGACGAAACAGTATCCTCCCGTACTCTATATTTTATTCCAGCTTCGCAAATTATTTTCCACTAACGATATCCACACTTTCCACTGGTTCTTTATATTACACTGGAGAGCCAAAAAAAACTGGTTTAGGCGCGCGTATGCAAATAACAGAGGTATGGAACCGCCTATATAAGACAAGCGTCTGGCAAAGTTGCTAGATCTGTTACTGCTGCTACAATGGCAGGTTATCAAGATTTAAGTAAGTTTGAACGTGGTGTTATTGTCGGCACACGAGAGATAGNGCAAAGTTGCTAGATCTGTTACTGCTGCTACAATGGCAGGTTATCAAGATTTAAGTAAGTTTGAACGTGGTGTTATAGTCGGCACACGAGAGATAGGACATAGCATCTCCGAGATAGCGATAAAATTTGGATTTTCGCGTACGACCATTTCACGAGTGTACCGTGAATATCGGGAATCTGGTAAAACATCAAATCTTCGACATCGCTGCGGATGGAAAAAGATCGTGAATGAATGGGACACACAACGACTGACGAGAATCAATAATGTGACAGACATGCAGCCCTTTCTCAAATTGGCGCAGACTTCAATTCTGGGGCGTCAACAAGTGCCTGTGTGTGAACTATTCAACGGACAATCATTGATGTGGGCTTTAGGAGCCGAAGGTCCACTCGTGTACCGTTGTTGACTGCACGACACAAAGCTTTACGCCTCTCCTGAGCCTGCCAACACCGCGATTTGACTGTTGATGACTGGAAACACGTTGGCTGGTCTGACGAGTCTCGTTTCCAATTGTATCGGGCGGATGGACGTGTACGGGTATGGAGACATCCTCATGAATCCATGGACTCTACATGTCAACAGTGGACTGTTCAAGCTGATGGAGGCTCTGTCATGGTATGGAGCGTGTGCAGTTGGCGTGAAATGGGACCCCTTATACATCTAGATACGACTCTGACAGGTGACAGATACATAAGCATCCTGTCCGATCCCCTGCACCCATTCATGTCCATTGTGCATTCCGATGGACGTGGATAATTCTAGCTGGACAATGGGACACCCCACACATCGAGAGTTGCTACCAAGTGGCTCCAGGAATACTCTTTTGACTTTACACACTTCCATTGGCCACCTAAATCACGAGACATGAACATTATTTAGCATATCTGGGATGCCTTGCAATGTGTTGTTCAGAAGAGATCTCCACCACCTCGCATTCCTATGGATTTGTGGACTGCCCTGCAGGATTCATGGTGTGAATTGCCTCCTGCATACCTTCAGACATCAGTCGAGTCCATGCCACGTCGTCTTGCGGCACTTCTGCGTGCTCGCGGGGGCCCTACACAATATTAGGCATGTGTACCAGTTTTTTTGACTGTTCATTGTATTTCTACCATTCTATTTCACGCAAATTTGCCATTCATTTCTGCTGAAGGGGGCCTTTTTTGGTGCCTATGCCGATTTGTTCCCCGCTCTTCCAGTTATTTAGCGTAGGTAGTTATATAGGCAGGCTACTTGCGGCTAAGTGGGACGACTCACAGTAATACGGCGATGCCCAGGGCCTACAGTTACATCAGCATGTCATCGGAATGTTTAGTCATGTGTAACTCAGCCCTGAGACGCACTGGATCGCATCCCTGTCTTGGACCTCTGGCTCCCCTCGTCGATTATGTGAGAGTAGCGAGTGAGAAGATTTGGGCGGTTCTTAACGTCGAGTCTTGAGAGCCGATGAGGGTGAAGAAGGTGAGAATGGAGCACCGCCGGAATGAACGGGCGGGGAAACTGGAGATCCCTGAGAAAATCCGCCGTCCAGCACGATTCCGAAGTGTAAAATCTCGGAGTGACCCGCCGGGAATCGAACTCGTTTTCCCTTGGTGGGAAGCGAGTGGTCTAACCACTACACCACCGCGGCCTGTTCGTTGATTAGGACACATTAGTAGAAGTCCAGGTGCGACGGGGACTTTACTCAAGACGCCGTTCAGGAGGAGTGGGCGCAAAGAAGTTCTCGATTATGAGGCACCTTTGAAGTTTGAGTTCGAGTACTGTGGTATGTTTGAAGAGTGAGTTAGAGTTATCAGGAATGTTTGAGGTCTGATTGGTTGTTCGTGCATAGTATAACCAGTAGCCAGATCATCTCCCAAATTACGTATGGATGCCAGACATTCCTCCAATATGTACACATTTTCACCCTGAGGGTGTTATTCTGTCTCTGAACTCTACAATATAAATCTGCTACTGAAATGCTGGCTACCTAAACACATAAAGGGCAAATGGCTTGCTTTGGTGTTTTCAACTGCCAATTTGAGCGAACCCGTTCATATATGTGAGAATAAAAGCCTACAATTATGGGGTCATCATAACAAAGCCTGTTTTGATGTTAACCAACTTGAGTAGTGTCGCTGACAATATCACGACGATTCCATGTTTGTGAATTGCTGAAAATTATTTTTATTATTCGTCGTATCTGATGTGGCCTATTTATTCCACAATGAACATTAATGTTGCTGGCTATGGCATATGGCGCCAAAGCACACACAATAAACACAGATAATTTTTTTTATAGCAGGCCTGAATTTTATGCAAAAATCTCGCTTGCTGTTGGTTTGCATAGCGTCGTAATGTTTCCTCTAGCACATCTCCTGGTTGTTGAGGGTGTAAGACCACACGATTAGGGAACTAACTGGGAAGCACTTTTCATAGAAATTATACTCCCATGGTGATATTTTACATAATGGTAATTATTGTCAATTTTTATTTATAACAAAAATTTTAGAAAATTGCTCAAATATTTGACACAAAAACTGTGGAGAACTATAATTGAACGGAATGAAGAAGATTCTTATACCTAGTGCGTAGGAAGACTTAGTTTGTTTCCACAATTTAAAAAAAATAATCATTAAAATGTGAACACCATAATTAAACTTTCATTTTGTTTTACTATGTTTTTGACTATTGTATTTTTAGAAGAAAAAAAAGCATGGTTGTTCACTTTTGTAAAAAAAACAATATAATTTTTTTGTTTTTAGAGCTAAATAGGTGAATTGGGAATTGGAGACAAAGATTTTGTTTACAGTGTTACCAAAACATNGTTTGCATAGCGTCGTAATGTTTCCTCTAGCACATCTCCTGGTTGTTGAGGGTGTAAGACCACACGATTAGGGAATTAACTGGGAAGCACTTTTCATAGAAATTATACTCCCATGGTGATATTTTACATAATGCTAATTATTGTCAATTTTTATTTATAACAAAAATTTTAGAAAATTGCTAAAATATTTGACACAAAAACTGTGGAGAACTAATTAACTTGCCTTACTTCTTCTAAGAATATGGATCACGCATCCTAGACTTAGTTTGTTTCCACAATTTAAAAAAATTAATCATTAAAATGTGAACACCATAATTAAACTTTCATTTTGTTTTACTATGTTTTTGACTATTGTATTTTTAGAAGAAAAAAAAGCATGGTTGTTCACTTTTGTAAAAAAAACAATATAATTTTTTTTTGTTTTTAGAGCTAAATAGGTGAATTGGGAATTGGAGACAAAGATTTTGTTTACAGTGTTACCAAAACATTTCAATAAAATGTTGTTAACTGAAGATGGTTGGGTGACTCACCCGGGAGATCTTGGTGCCGAGTGAGCCGGCATTCTCGTCGTTCACCTGGATGTCCCTGTAGTCGACCTTCCACAGCAGACTGTCCAACTCCTGCTCGTAGCGCCAGTTGCGGTACAGCACAAGCAGCACGAGGGAAAGTGCCAGTAGCAGGCCGCCTGCTACACCAGCTGCTATCTCCACCGTGTGTGCTGGCAACACAACACACTACTACTGCCAGTCTGTACTCATCATTTATCAATGGCCGACTCTCCACAGCAGACTGTCCAACTCCTGCTCGTAGCGCCAGTTGCGGTACAGCACAAGCAGCACGAGGGACAGTGCCAGTAGCAGGCCACCTGCTACACCAGCTGCTATCTCCACCGTGTGTGCTGGCAACACAACACACTACTACTGCCAGTCTGTACTCATCATCTATCAATGGCCGACTCTCCACAGCAGACTGTCCAACTCCTGCTCGTAGCGCCAGTTGCGGTACAGCACAAGCAGCACGAGGGACAGTGCCAGTAGCAGGCCACCTGCTACACCAGCTGCTATCTCCACCGTGTGTGCTGGCAACACAACACACTACTACTGCCAGTCTGTACTCATCATTTATCAATGGCCGACTCTCCACAGCAGACTGTCCAACTCCTGCTCGTAGCGCCAGTTGCGGTACAGCACAAGCAGCACGAGGGACAGTGCCAGTNGTTTTAGAAGTGCTTTGTTATACTGTGCCTTCCCACCTCACCCCCCGCCCCCCCACAACAAGAGAGACACATGCAGGAAATTAGGAAGGGAGGCTAGAAAGGATATAAGCTTCTTTGCGAGGAGTGAGGTTGAGTTTTTTTTATCACCGCACAGAGAGGTTAGTTCGGGAGCAGTTCATCAGTAGACCATCGGTCAGCTCGTCAGTACCGCACACAGAGAGGTCAGCCACGCCGAGAGAGTTAGGCCGGGAGATCGGAACCCGGCCACGTCCGTCAGTCGAAGTAACGAGCAGCAAGTGACGTGGAGTAGTACTGCCACCCCGGGATGTGCAGGAAGGTAGTAAGTCGTGACATTAAGGGGTCAGCCAAATCGGGATGCGAGACACAGGGCCAAATCAGAGACAGTTACCAGAGTCACGTCGGACGAGTAGTTCCACCATGTCGGGACGCGAGTTTGGGCAGCCAGTTACCACCTAAGTCAGTCGGTTTCCAGTCAGTCAGTTGCAATGCACCAAGAAGGCGGAGTCGAGTGGTGAACTTCACCAAGAAGTGCCATGTTGAGCTAGTGGGATTGTCCAGTGCAGCCTGTAGCCGCGAAGGACGGGTGGGGCCCACACAGGGGTCCCTCGTCGGGACGTGGTAGGGTAGTAAGCAGTCCGTTACTACCCTACACCGAGAATGGGAGCGAGTGGTGAGCCCCAATGGGGGCGCAACATCGAGAGGAAGCCAGCTGCTTGCAACAAGCCAACCACAGAGGGCCTTTAGCAGGGCCATCCAGTTCACCAGACCCATCAACGGCCGAAACATATCCGGGCCATCCAACTCACCAGACCTCAACTGCCAGAGCAACTACCACGCAACATGTGCAGATAAGTAACCACGTCGTCACTCAGGGACCTGTCCTGACACCTAATGCCCATACAGCATCAGAAACGTAACCAGAACATTGCAACCAGCCCTTCAGGCCTGAACTAGCAGGGCGTTAAAGTATGCATAAAGTCCCGCAACAGTGCCTGGAATGTGTAAGTAAATTCCCGCTAAATAAACCTGTTCAAACTAAGAAGTCGTGATGAAGTCATTGTGTGATTTATCCTCAAATCCCAGGCACCGTTTGGTCTGTGCCACTGAACATTAACCGTGGACCCTACGAACCATCTGTACACCGCAATGTGTTACTGTTGTAAGACATTTTTTCTCTGGCATTTTTTGTATTCGTTACCACACTATATTACGACGAACTCCTTTATATCATGTACATGAAGTTATCTGTTTTTATCATTTCTTATGTTTTACTACCCATAAAATGATGTCATTGGTAGTCTACTCTGAATATAAAAACACAATATACCGACCATTCCAATCATCAATACTGACCAGACTAACCAACAATACCGACCATCCAAAGAACTGATCAAAAATAACTTTTCTCCGAACATTCCTCAGTCCATTTATTTCTCAAAACACTCTTAAAAACAAACATCACTTCATCCGTTCCTCAAACAAAACTCAGCCGACTTTAAACCACCTTAGGAAGAGTTATTAATTCAGTGGTGTATTAATCGAATGCAAGAGTTCGTTTTAGGGAAACGTTATGTGAGGAAGAGCACAGAAAAGCTACGATTCAGTCTGAATAACGTTTCTTTCTTGGGTCCTTAAAAGTCGGCTAGTGTTCTATTTGAGGAATGAATGGGCTGAGGAATATTTTGACGTATATTTTCAGGAATGATTGGACTGAGGAATGTTCTACGGTACGTTCTGAGGTAGTTTTGCCTCGTTGGTTTTGTTGGTCGGATGTTTTGGATGATCGGTATGTTTTGTTGGTAACTTATCTGTTGTTCAACTATGCCTATAAAGTTGTAGATTTGGCAGTCTAATTCGTATATTTTCTGATGTAATATTCGATTTTTTTCTTGAGAATACGAGTTTTATGATATGCCACTTGCAGTAGTTATACCTTTAAGTTTTTAAAATCCTACTTGTAAATAAACTTAATTAAAGAAAATGAGTAAATTAATTTTATTTATAATCATAATANTAAAAAAATGAGTAAATTAATTTTATTTATAATCATAATATCGCATTCAGAACAAAACTTGACAGTAATCGCGTTGTTAGAAATGCTATAAGCCATAAATTTGGTGTTAAAAATAAATTATTTTTTTTGCAAATTATAAGATATACGAATATATGAAGTGGTTTTAATGTATTAAAATTTAGGTATTATCATGAAAAAGCAGATCATAATGCAATTATTTTGTGGGCCGTAACTGCTTACATAGAACTTCTCAGTTGTGCATATATGCGGNCGAGTTTTATGATATGCCACTTGCAGTAGTTATACCTTTAAGTTTTTAAAATCCTACTTGTAAATAAACTTAATTAAAGAAAATGAGTAAATTAATTTTATTTATAATCATAATATCGCATTCAGAACAAAACTTGACAGTAATCGCGTTGTTAGAAATGCTATAAGCCATAAATTTGGTGTTAAAAATAATTTTTTTTTTTTGCAAATTATAAGATATACGAATATATGAAGTGGTTTTAATGTATTAAAAATTAGGTATTATCATGGAAAAGCAGATCATAATGCAATTATTTTGTGGGCCGTAACTGCTTACATAGAACTTCTCAGTTGTGCATATATGCGGNAAAAGCAGATCATAATGCAATTATTTTGTGGGCCGTAACTGCTTACATAGAACTTCTCAGTTGTGCATATATGCGGACTCAGGTTAGCTGACACCTTACAAGTGCGCTATTCTAAAACTGTGATGTAGCAGATATATATTTTTATTTAGTGAAGGTCAACCACCTGCCTCGCCCTCGCAAGCATATGCTCACTAACTCCATTGTTCACACCAAACTAAACAGATTTATTTTGTAAATTAATATTTTTAATGTAAAAATATTGATATAGTAGATTTTAAAAACATATTGAAATAAAAATCCGATCAGCTTGCCCAGCTTAAGGTGAGAAAGAAATAAGATTATTTAAAACATCTGTTGTTCACTAATTTTAAAGAAAGTAATGAAACTTGCAACAAATCTCGGGGGCCATTCAACCCTTTCCCGCCAAATATGGCATACAAGAAATTGTATGATAGCCCACTTTAATCTCAGAACAAAACATATTTCAAGATGACGGATAAATACATTTATTACGATGGTTTCCGCTACGTATATCTATCCTCTTCGCTTTACCTATCATCAGTTAGAATCCTCTTTTATAACTACCACAGTAAATGGACATATGTTGCTCTGCTGTAATATCAAGTATCTATACGGTCTACATGGCCAGTGTACACTAGATATTTTATAGAAATATACCCGAGAAAGTTGTTTGTATTCTTTTAAGATAGTGTAGCCGTATATATTACTATATTCTATAAAACTGAATTGTTATATTACTAAATTTTCCTCGGTAAGAAATTTTTTTTTCAATAAATTGTAGTCTACGAATTCACGTAACGGATGGGAAAAATAAACCTAACTGAGTGTTTGAAATATTGGGAAAACCTGAATGTGGCATGTCCCGAGCGGAAGGAGCAACCATATTAAAAGCCTTATCCTGACGACATACGAAGTTGAAGAACATATTGAGAATAACCAACCAAGATCACAGTTTGTGGTCGTTTATATCCTGTTCAACTTTCTACATCATTGAACGTATGCTCAGAGCTACTAATACGACAAAAATTGTATTTGAGGAAATTCAAATGGAGATTTGAAAAAGTTCTCATCCAACAGAAATCTGATTTACTAACTTGCGTGGTCATCTATCCACAAAACATGATGTAAAAAAAAACCTTGGACAAAAACTATACTAGGAGGTTCAAAGTATAATTTTTTTTTATCGCTTTCGCAAAAATTAACATGAAATGAAAGATCAAAGCAACCGAAAAATAAGTGGAAAACTGAAATTACTTTGTCATTTACTCCACATAATGAATTTCGCCCTGCAAACATCTTCTGTGCGCTTTGGTGAGAAACTCTGCAAGTATTAGTAGTTGTGTCAGTTTAGTTGGAGGACTTGATATTCGGTTGAAGCAGGTAGCTTGTCGCCTCGACAGGGAGGCCGTACCAATATCCTTCCTCTCTCCGCGTGTTGTCACATATCAGTCGTGTTCCCACGCCGAGGAAACACGAGCCGCCACTCCTTCATATTATTATCCGCAGCTGTCGCCAAGTTATTACTTCTCAGACACTGCATTCGACGAAATGCGCAACTTTTTATATATCAGGTTCGTAACGCCTTCTGTGTCAAACACAAGGGATTTTCTTCCGCTAAGCTTCCTTCAAATGAAACAAGTGTTATATAAAATTCAAAAACAATATTGCTGAAAACAATAGCCACGCAGGCCTCCTTTGGTGAGTGACAGAGCTTGGTTATTGGTGAGTGACAGCCTGGTTATTGGTGGGTGATAGAGCTTGGCTATGTGTGGTTGTGATTCATAACGAGAAGGTAAACTTTTGGTTGCTAAATTCTTAGCCAGGTATTGATATGCCAACTGTATAAGCCGAACTACGTAATGTTGCATATATTGGTGTGACAGATGGTTTTATTTTCTACAACTTATTTTTATTTGTAAATGAGAACATATTTGTTGCACAATAAGTATTGTACGTGATTATTGTAAAAGTTTTTACGTAATATTTTGATAACTATCAGGGTTGGTCTGTAACAAATATAGCCAATATAAAAGTAATAATTTATTTGAAATTATTAATTAATTTAAATATAAATTCATTAAAAATTGTTAATTAATTTACTCATAAAATTATTTAAAATTATTATTTTAAAAGTAATGAAAAAATCATACATAAATAAAAAATAAAATAATAATAATTAGAACCTAAATTAAAGAAAAAGTCAAACTACCAAAAAAAGAATAAAAGCATAAAATACAAACTAATATAGGAAAAGAAGAAAATAAAGTATAAAATAAAAAATATATCCCAGCCTGAAGACGCTCGGGTTGATACCCCAAACCAAAAATAAGAAATAAAGTAGGAATCAATCTAGGACATATCTTAGCAATATTACATTTAAAACGACCAAATATTTAGAGCACAATCTCTCCCGATACAGCATCCAGCAGACGACTGATCCCGAACACTTTCTTCTTTCATTGGCTGATCAACAAACACTCTCACCTCCCTCGCAAATATTAACTTACTGTAGTTCAACACCCACAATATCCACTGGAGTATGTACATAGGGAAAATATTTATGATGTCACCCTTGTGATTGGCTGTTGGTCAGGTGACAACTTGACCTCTACAGATAAATAATGCGGCCAAAGTCGCGTCCCATTCAGTTCTTTTTCTGATGTAAGATGTGACACATTGATCCCTCGTCACTGATATTTCCAGCATTCAGTCTGGCAAGTTATTTTGTGTTTGATTCTTTCCATCACAGTTCGTGTGGTATTATCGGTCGTTCTCGTAATTACACATTAATTTTCACAAAAGTAAAAAAAATATGCGCTCAAATTTGAAGTACCTGTTTAGACCAACAATATATTGGAGAGTTTATGAATACCCTTAGTAAATACGGTATTGTATTTTCGTAGCTTAGAATAAACTTATTAAAATTAGCCATTTAAAATTACCTATCTGTCGCGTCAGTTGCGTACAGACAATGGGCTTTGTGACGCAAAAAAAATGGCTGCGCAAATATTAGTGTTCAAGATGTCGAACTGTCATAATGAAAGCATCAGTCACGTTCGCAGAATCGTGGCAGGTTCTGGGATGGGTGATGAAAGCGGGTTCGTGGAGGCCGGATTGTACACCGTCGCAGTCTGAAGACTAATGTCGCAGTTCGTCGAAGTTATCACAAACACACACACAACCAACATACAGATAGGTGACCAGTTCTCACTCACGGATGGAGCCGCGGCGGCGCAGCGGGTAGAGCGCTCGCCTCCCATCAAGGCGGACCGGATTCGTTTCAAGATGTTTGGGGGAGGGGAAGGTTGCTCTAGGATCTCCCCGCAAGTGAGAATTGTGCCGCACGATGCAGCCTATTTACTTTTAAGAGGCACCCAAATATCTCCACTAAATCAAGGCTGTGGTGCATCACATCACCACATTGTTCTACCGGGTAGGTAGCAGGTAGATAGACAAGCAGGCAATCTACCCCCAGAAAATATAGTGAGTCAAGAGATTTGGGCGGCTCTTAACATCGAGGTCTTGTGAGCCGATGAGGGTGAAGTGAAGTGAGTATGAAGCAGTGCCGGAATGCAAGGGTGGGGGAAACGGGAGATACCCGAGAAAGCCCGCCAACCAGCGGCATCGTCCAGCACGATTCCCACTTGCGAAACTTTGGAGGCAACCCCGCTGGGAATCGAAACCGGTTCGTCTAAGTGCGAGGCGAAGAGTCTAACCACTACACCACCGCGGCCCCCAGGAATACTGGCTGGATCATAGGCGTGCGCAGCCGTCACCATCAGGGTGTGCACGATGTTAAAGAATCGCCGATGGCCACATAAAAACGGTTTTAAGGTTTCAAATAGTGGTAATTAAGAAACGGTTGTGCCAAAATAGGATATTATAAGATCATATTTCGCATTATTTCCTAAAATATTTATGACAAACTGGATTGTGAAAGACTAATGTGTGTAAAATTGAAATGTGAAATTAATGAATTAATTAAAACGATCATTTAAATAATTATTGACATATATTCGTCAGAATGTCTCGTATAGACAAGCTTTCTGAAATGCCAGAATTATAAACAAATCCCAAAGACCACAACTTGAAATTAACAAATACGCTGTTCATTAGAGAGTACCTGGGCACACCTATACGCACGCCTATGGTCTGTGCAGTCAATAATACAATGGCAGCAGCACAGTCTATAGTAATGGTTTTCTGTGGTCTTCTGCACGGCGTTAGCAAGAGGAGGGAAATCAGCAGAGTGGATCAGGGACAGACAGGCCAGGGTTGGGAGGTCGGCGATCCCACTGAGGTCCTCACAGCCAGAGAACACTTACACCTGCATGGAAACATTATACATAAATAACAGGAAATGTAAAGAGTGCATAGTAGAGAATTTAAGTGCCGTGGGATAGGAGTTATGAAAAAAAGGCGAAAATAAATTATAAGTGAGAAATCTTAAGTTTTACTAAATTTTCAACTTTAACTTAAAATCAGATGATAATCTTAAATAGACACTATTCGTGTTTAAATTCGAAAAAATTTCTGGGTGTAATTCATACCCTCTGACCTCCTGGTAGTTATATCTCCCCTTAATTGCGTCCAATATATCAAAAGCTCAAGTGTGGTTCGACGAGTGTTACCAACGTAAGCCCTTGCCCCTGCAGTCTGCCCCAGGAGCGAGAGTCGGGCGCAATATTTGGCAGACCTGCTCGAGGAGACGACACTCCAGATGTGATTCTATCGCTCGCTCTGGCCGCCCCAAGCAAGTCCAAAGTGAACGTGTGTGCTTTCCATTCCTCCGGCTCTCCAGACTGCTATGCACGCTGAGTATCCCCCCC
>NQII01000443.1:18322-82731 GCA_002778355.1 Clitarchus hookeri
GAACACCAATTTTTTTGAGAGTTATCGAGGTATAATATTTTAATATTGAAACGTAACTTCCATGCCTCGCTGACAGGGTTCATACACATCCCGGAAATTCTGGAAACCTGGAATTTTGAGAAATTTATACCAGTACTGGAAATGTCCTGGAATTCATATAACGTCTTACTTTGTCCTGGAATTCATATTAGTGGTCTGGAATTTTTCTTTCACAACTATTCGATATGACTGCTAGGGCAGTGGGCGTAAGGGTGGCTACTTTCCTGTACGTGTTGGGTAAATCCTGGCTACAAATGATTTATCATAGGCGACAACGCAAGCACAGAAGGTAGACTGCAAGTGTTGAAATGGCCCTTATTCACGCACAACACACGCACAGAAACACGGCACAGGAGATGCGTACAGAACGTCACTGTACGCCGTGCGTAGACAGCCACGACGAGATCGCCACTGAGTTCAGTTCATATTGGAATATAGACTTTAAGTGTAAGCTATTTGACTGCTATAATATTGTGAGGAAATTGGCGCATGGGTCTCATTTTAAAGACGCTGATGATTAATTTAGGTTTCTAGGTATAAAGCCAATTTTATTTTATAAAAGTGCCATGGTTTTCCTCCTCCAGATGTTAGTTATCCATACACACAGTGCTCACCTGTTTATCTATTGCAACAAGCAATAGAAAGAAAAAGGTTGTCCTTGAAAATTTGTGAAGTTCTCTAAAATGATTCTTTACAAATATCTCTTAATTAACATATGAACGCTATGGCTAGCCTTGAATAAGGAAAATATTATAAGAAGTAATTTTAATTTCGATAATTCAGTTACTCTGCCAGATAAATTAAATGTTAAAATTTGCCTGATAATTTATTTATAAACCTATAACATATATTTGGCTAAAAATAATTAGTGTTAGAGGAACAAGCATCACTGTAATGACATAATCTTAATTACTGCTCAATTTTAACCTTGAAAGTAATTTTTTTCCCGGGGAAGAAACCCTTGAACCCCTATTTTAGGCCGCTATTAGCAGTGTCTAATTTTTTTTACAAAAATCTCCACCAAAAAATTTCGCCTGTAATTTCGATCGGCTTGGTGCGTGCGTCCGACACTGGTCGCAGGGGAAGTCACCCTCGGCCGGCTCACAGTCGAAGAGCTGGCGACCACAACTCTCCCGCCCACTTCCGCTTCCGTCGTCCTGCTGCTTGTTTACCGCCGGCCGAGAGGAAGGACGGCTGTCAGTGACTACCACGTCGCCCTGCACATCATTCCAGTGACTGGAAACCCTGGAGAAAGGAGGCAGAGAGGGAGAGGGGAAGAGGATGCGTGGGTAGTCAGGAGGACCCATGCAGAGTTGAGTTCTGCGTGGGAAACCAAAGCCACCGCATTCTGGTACAATCCAACCCCAAAACCTCACACAGTGACGGAAAATAGATCGATTCACGAAGAATTAACATTAATTTGTCTAGAGAGAGTGAGTCGACGCTCGGGAATATATAACACTGCACGTTGTTGGATGTTGGCAGATCACACTGTATAGTGTTTTGATATCATGGTGAGGAAGAACTGCTAATGGACTTGATGTAAACTGAAGGGTTTCATCCCCCTTCCCCGGCTGGCTAGCCTTTAACGATGCACTACCTGTCATTCTAACAGCTGGTACAGACGGACGAATGTTTTCCCAAACACAGTTTTCACTAACAGGTTTTTGTTAAATACTTACAAACTGGATTCCAACAATAGCCACACACAACCTACACATATTGCTGGTGGAAGCATGGGTAGCTGTCAGTAGGCCATGTGTTGGCTATGAATGGTAAACCGATGGACCATTACTGGTGCATCATACTTAATTTCCATACTTAATTAATTCTTTATGAAAATTTATGTTCGTGTTTATATTCGTGCTTTAAACAAGGATGGCAAATGTATTAATAGAATAAATTGTTATATAATATATATATATATTAAATTTAATATAATTTTAAAGAATTTCGGTTTTAAATTATAAATATACTTAAGTTTACTGTAAGAGTTATTTGTAATGCCGGATCGGGGTGGGAACCCAAGCAGATTCTCCGGAGAACATCCCTTCCTCCCCCCCTTCCCTAGGGCTAGTTTGTTTTATCAGTTTGTCTAAAATGTTGTGCATATTATGGTGGTTCAGCAAATTCGAATGGTTTGTTACAGATTACCAGTGGGTGGGTGATAATTATCTATGTTTGTTGTTTGCTTATTTCTGTTAAATAAACGTACTTAAAAAAACTTTCTGCATTTTAGTTATTTGAGGGTTATATTGATTAATTACTTTATTCAGAGTAACACTGATGGCCTGTAGAGGCCTGCATTGACTGTTCCGTCTAGCGTCTTTGTCCGACTGCAGCTAGCATAAGCTCATTTAGGAAGATCCACTGACCAGTAGCAAAGATGGACTACACTCTGCCATCGTAATTAATAATTTTTTTGCTTGTATATAGTCTTCATTTAAACATTCTAAAAATTATTTCCCTTGTATGTTAACTACTGTATCCTATATATACATAATACAATTTTAATACATATTTATATTTATATAAATTATAGAATACGAATATATTACTCTTAAACATGGATAACCGCATATAAGAGAATTGAAGTATTTTATTCATTTTACAGGGGCAATTTCATATCTAGTGTCTACCTATAGCCTATGCTAAAGGTGCTGAAAAATTAAACTATATGCACTTGAAGGGTAGCAGGATTCACTTTTGAATGCTACCAAAAAAATAGGCGGATTGTAGGAGTAAAGGATGGGGAAAATCTGAAAAGGAAAATAGCTAACACACTGAAAGAAAAAATTTGTTACTTCCCACAAAAACTGTTTGGTTGATGCTTTTCAAGGCGAAATTTTTTTACTGGTAAAAATACAGATTGTGGTGCACAATAAAACGTAAATTCACAAGTACCAACGCTATTTAGTGCGTATTAACATATTTATTTATTAACAATAAACTTATTGACTGCCACCAAAACTTTTAGTTGGCAGACATGGCTTTAATGTAAAACACAGTAATAAAATGTTTCTGCGACTGCAGAACTACATCCATTATATTCTGCGCGTGCGCTCTGGCTGGCGTATTCCAAGTGTGGCCGCCTTCTGTCTGACCACGGCGCCATATTTGTCCGTGTTCGTTTCTTAGCATCAGGTTACGGACTAGTTCACGAGGGATATTTGTCAGTGTATTGTTCGTAATATTCCCCTAATCTGCCACAAATCTTTGCGAACGAAGGGGAAGACGTTGAAGAGCATCGGCTGCGTGTGATTGATGAATGTATCAATCCAGGGCTCCACAGTTCGGTACCACAAAGCTGTATCACTCCAAGCTTCTTTTAGCTCCGTATCACACTGACGTTGAAAGTTGCTCAACTTTACTGACNAGTGTATTGTTCGTAATATTCCCCTAATCTGCCACAAATCTTTGCGAACGAAGGGGAAGACGTTGAAGAGCATCGTCTGCGTGTGATTGATGAATGTATCAACCCAGGGCTCCACAGTTCGGTGCCACAAAGCTGTATCACTCCAAGCTTCTTTTAGCTCCGTATCACACTGACGTTGAAAGTTGCTCAACTTTACTGACNCCACAAAGCTGTATCACTCCAAGCTTCTTTTAGCTCCGTATCACACTGACGTTGAAAGTTGCTCAACTTTACTGACGTCCGTCGCGAAGCACAGTGTGGATCTCACTGGCGTTCTTGCGCGCTGATACAGGGTACCTCATGTACGCACACGTCTTCTATTGGCCACATTTAGTACTATTTTCAAGATACTTTCAAGCGTACATAATTAATTGTGTGGGCTGTCATATGTTCACAAGCCATAACACAGTTGCTATAACTTAAGAAATGACCCTCCTACACACATTAACTTTTGAAGTAATTTATTGATTTTTAAGAATTTTTCCACCAAATTAATTAAAATATTAAATATAATAATTGTTTTCCCATCGAGTTTCAGGATCAGTTGATATATCTGAGTATACTACCTATAGAACGTTCACTGATATATAATATATTTCATGTATCATATACTCACTTATAAAGTATGTCATTTTTCATTTATTAAAAGTTGATAACAGCTATATTGGATAAAGCAGCTACTTCAGCTGTGCAACGTTCTATTGAATATTACTAATCTTCCTCCTCCACGTTTCTCAGCAACTAATCCTTTGCCTTCCATTACTAAATTGCTTATATGCGGCTATTCTATTTCATGTTTACTTTTCCATGCTTGTTAAAAAGAACAGTATTCAGCAATATCATCTCCAGTTAATTACACTTAGGAACCATAATGCACCCAGTAAAGCAAGTAAAATTGGTGAAAATCCACCCTTATGAACTGTGGAAAATTAAGCAGTCTTGGCGACTTCCTGGTAAACTTTTCTTTTCCCTTTTCTGGGATAAATATTGATCTATCTCTTTAAGCAAATAAAAATGAATATCAAACTTTATAATTATCATTTACATCTAACAATTTTATACATTTCTTACTATGTCGTTTAGTTTTTATATTTTTATACATTTTATTTTGCTACCNTTTACATCTAACAATTTTATACATTTCTTACTATGTCGTTTAGTTTTTATATTTTTATACATTTTATTTTGCTACCTATATGAGTTTATTATTTACCATTATGTTTTCACTTCCTTTTTTTTTAAAAGAATATTATCAGCTTCTTTTCTAGANTTTACATCTAACAATTTTATACATTTCTTACTATGTCGTTTAGTTTTTATATTTTTATACATTTTATTTTGCTACGTATATGAGTTTATTATTTACCATTATGTTTTCACTTCCTTTTTTTTTTAAAGATTATTATCAGCTTCTTTTCTAGANTATATGAGTTTATTATTTACCATTATGTTTTCACTTCCTTTTTTTTTAAAAGAATATTATCAGCTTCTTTTCTAGACTTTAAATGCTTGTGACCACTACATATTCAACATACTTTTTAATGCATTAATTTAATTGATTTATGCATATATCACCTCTTTTTAATCATTCATTTAATTTAGTAAACTGTCCTCAATAATTATATCCCGAAAATTGCATTTTATGTTAGTTACAATTTTTTTATGCCGAAATTATACTCCTTTTTAATGATGTTCACAGCTCAAAAGTTATTTAGGAATAACATTTAAAACACGAATGAAATATGGATTATTTGGGAGTTTTAACAAAACCGTTAGTTTGTAATTTACAAAATTTTTATTGCCATAACTAATATTACAAGAAATTTTTTCAACACATATAACTAATTATCTATCGGTAACTCATTCTCCTATATACACACAGTCGAAACACATTATTATGACCACTTGCTGGAACTGCCACCTGCAGCGCGTAGCCCATGACGTGAGCTGGTGAAGCTGATATATACTGCGACCGACAGGCTGGCTGCTGTCATGGGCAAGGGAAGCGATTTAACAGAGTTGCAAAAAGGGATGATCATCGGCATTCGGGCCAAGAAGGGCAGCATTTCGGAAACGGCTATGTTCGTGAACTGTTCACGTGCCTCTGTGGTAAAGGTGTATCGTGAGTGGACGAATGGCACCGCAGGGAATAACCGCCGTGGAAACTGCGGAGCTCCACGCGCCATTGATGTCCGAGGTGAAGTCGACTACGATGGTGCGTGAAGGNCGCCGTGGAAACTGCGGAGCTCCACGCGCCATTGATGTCCGAGGTGAAGTCGACTACGATGGTGCGTGAAGGCCAATGGGCAGGCTACAGTGGAACAGAACAGCTCACCGTCCAAATGAACCAGAGGGCATCCAGATACGTGTCTACGGCAACAGTTCAGCGAACACTTCAGCAAACGGGGCTCCGGAGTAGACGGAGGGTGACTGCACCCATGCTAACACAGGGCATCGACTAAAACGACTGGAATTTGCTCGACAGTATGGCGACTGGACGCTGCTTATTGGCGACAGGTAACCTTCTCCGACGAGCCACGTTTTCAGCTATATATAGCATATGGACGTCAGCGTGTCCGGCGAGAAACATCGGAGAACCGACACCCTGCATCCATTGCTGGACGAACACAAGGCGGTGGGAGCAGTGTTATGGTTTGGGGAATGTTCTGGTGGCATTCTCTGGGCCTCATCATCCGTGTGGAAGGCATTCTTGATCGACTTGGTTATGAATCCATCCTCGGCGATCACGTCCATCCGTACATGATGCTGGTCTTTCCTCGGGAGGATGGGGTCCTCCAGCACGTTAATGCGCCTTGCCACACGGCTAGAAGTGTCCGCATGTGGCTGGGAGAGCACGATCAAGGTGTCAGAGTTCTTCCCTGGCGCCCAAACAACCCCAATATCAAGCCAATTGAACATCTGTGGAACCACCTCGACCGTCGTGTTCGCCGTCTGTCTCCTCCGCCACGCAGCCTTCAACAGTTGTGGGACGCTCTGCATACAGCATGGCTCCAGATACCCGTGGAGACTATCAGCACCTGACTGAGTCACTGCCAGCTCATCTAACTGCTGTCCTTACTGCGAAGGGCGGTTACTCTGGATACTAGCAGGTCGTCATCATAATGTGATTCGACTGTGGATGTTGGTACTATTTTATTATAAAATGGGTATACTTACAGAATTTACTTAAATATGTATAATTTATTTACTTTCCTCAAGGATGTATTAAAGTTTTTTATTAGGATCATAATATTAGTAAAGTGCATTATTCATTAAAATAATGTGCTTATGCTTTTAATAATCTNAAGTTTTTTATTAGGATCATAATATTAGTAAAGTGCATTATTCATTAAAATAATGTGCTTATGCTTTTAATAATCTGCTTATTTATATTTGCAATATCTTGTTCTTCACTTTTAATTAACAAATTAGAAAGTCCTTCAGTTATATTATTTATNCACTCGACAAAGAACGTCATGTCTGTCGTTTCACTTGCACACTTCACGCATAACATGATGGAGTAATTGCAGCGAAGGCGGGTGAAGTGAGCCGCCCGTGTTGCGGCAATAATTAGCTCCGCGTGGTTCTGGACGATAAATGCAGCCGTCGTTGTCGACAACAGGCGCACCATTAGCTCGGGACCGGTGAGACATTGTGAGGGGAATGGGGAGGGAGTGGGGATCTATTGGTGAGTGGGTGGGGAGGGACTCGGGAGGGGGTGGCCCCTGACACATCCCTGATGACAGAGCTCGGCGGACTCACAGCTCCGCCAGCTAATTAAATGACGACGAGGGCGCGCAGTTAAACAACGCCCAGCTCTGCGCGGTGTGCATGCGAGGTAGTCGGCTACGAGCGGCCTCCGACAGCGCAAAGTGCCGGCGGCTCAAAGGATCTGCCCTTCTGTGTTACTGGCAGTGCACAGCTGATTGGGAGCTGCGGTGAAGGATTGCCCCACTTCCCCGCTGTGCCCGATAACAAAGCGGAAAAATAACTCCAGCCCCGGTGTGGTAGCGCGGTGCTTTACAATAATTGATAAGTACAAGTTACAGCATATCTGGATATACCGATAATAACGACCACTGGCCTATTAACGTTAAACACCACTTTCACTAATTATTTCATAATGAAAGAGTATCACGAAAATAACCGTTTGTTCATGATTTCAAAATTAAAAATCGCAGAAATTTCTATTTCGCACACACGTGTGTGCATATATATATATACACACACATATATATATATATGAAATCCTCATAATACACATCACTTCCCCAAAGTTGGTACACAATACGAGGGAGGTGGTATGTGGGAATGATCAAAACTTCAAGTCCCATGGGACATCCACGACCTTAAATGCTNACACAATACGAGGGAGGTGGTATGTGGGAATGATCAAAACTTCAAGTCCCATGGGACATCCACGACCTTAAATGCTACACGAAGAACAGAAACCGTAATTATGAGTGTAGCAACCTCAAGCGGCCACGTACAATAGTTGAATGTCTCTGCGGNACACGAAGAACAGAAACCGTAATTATGAGTGTAGCAACCTCAAGCGGCCACGTACAATAGTTGAATGTCTCTGCGGGGTACTGTTGCCAAGCTCGCTGTTCTTCTTGTCGTAGCTGGGCCGTGGTCGTTGCCGTGGCTGGGCTGGATGTCCGGCGTCGTCGCGTCATGTCCCACACCTGCTCGGTGGAACTGAGGTCTGGAGATCTAGCAGGCCAGGGTGGCCTGTGTTGCTATAGCGACGTGGGAACGCGCGTTGTCGTGCTGGGAGATCGGCTCCGGCAGTGTGTAGAGATATGACCGGAGGACAGGGTTGACGTCACGGCCGTACGACGCACTCGTCATACTCCATTGAATTAATACCAGAGACGACGGGGATGTGTAGCCTATGGTCCCCCGTACCTCAATGCCAGGTGTGGGCCCGAGTGCGAATACTCGCACTTCTATAGTCCGGCCATCCACACGTCTACGGATGCGAACACGCCCATCACGTGTCACATCGCACATGTACATGCTCGAGAGTATGACATTTAAACAAGTAGCTGCCATCATGCGAACATAATAATGAAATACGAACCGAAAACAGCATTACACGAGAATTAAAATAATAAATGACGNGCTGCCATCATGCGAACATAATAATGAAATACGAACCGAAAACAGCATTACACGAGAATTAAAATAATAAATGACGACACTCGTACGCTATGAATAATGGTTAAAGTAATCACACGCTGCGTCCTCGTAAAACAAGCATGAAAGTTGAATATTTCGGAAGTACGAAGTTATAACGCCATAATGTTTAAAAGAAAAATCACCATGATTCTAGAAACGCAATAATATTTTCTACTATTGATGGGAATCTTGAATTTATTATTACTTTTGTGTGGCCTATTTTCTGCAGGTGATGACAACACGAATACCTACAGAAGCATGTTACGATCCAGCTAATCACAAGCACTGCTAATTTTTCATTTGTTGTGGCACGATTACAAAGTTGGTGTCCATGCTTGTCTTCGTAGCCGAGACGTATTTAGTGTTGGTAAAAGCTNTTGTTGTGGCACGATTACAAAGTTGGTGTCCATGCTTGTCTTCGTAGCCGAGACGTATTTAGTGTTGGTAAAAGCTGGAGTGGATCGCCTTCTCTTCTAACTTGGACGTGATTATGTTGGCCTACGAAAGCGACAGAAGCGAGTCCATGACAGCGCCTTCATATTGCACGTATAACTTCCCCTGGGACGAGAAGAAGATTGAGGCGACGCAATGCTCGGCGAGTCGAGTTGAGAGAATTGGGCGGCTCTTAACAACGAGGTCTTGCGAGCCGAGGAGGGTGAAATAAAGTCAGAACGGAGCAGTGCTGTAATGCAAGGAAGGGGGAAACGGGAGATTCTAGAGAAAACCCGCCGACCACTGCATGGTTCGCAACGATCCCCACTTGCGGAAAACCGGGAGTGGCTCGGCCGGGAAAATGCTCAGTGAGCTTCGCTAGTTATTTGCTACAACTGCCTTTACCAATGTTATCAAGTAGTATATGGAGAGCTTACAATAGCAGTTAGAAGTAGTAGCAAGTTAGGGTTGGTTCAAATACGTTCAAGCGTTGCGGATACATATTATGTGGAACCTAGTATAACGGGAAAGCTGTTTTGAAAATGTGTGCTTAATATAATTACATTTTTTTTAAGTTCATTGTTTTGTGTCTTAGTTATGGTAATTCGTTGTCTCTGGATCATTATATAAAAGTCATGAATTCCAGATGGCACTTCCTTAGCAATTAGTTCACGTAAGAGGCGCCGGGTTCCTGAAATGTTGCTCAATTGTGTCCTGCCAGCACACCACGTTCGGTTAAAATGGGTCAAAAGATTGTTTTACGTGTGGCAGACTTACCATAAATATTTATAAATTAAACGCTTCTAAAATATGAAACTTAGGTTTCACTTAAAAACTCCCGTGATTTCTCCTGCACCTAATATTTCCACAACAGCCCATTTATCAACTTCACAGCCCAACTTTGAAGCACATACAACTATATACAGTTATGGAACGCGAGAAGTGACGCTGTTCTACTTGAGACACGACACGCATCAGGTTCGCCCAAATTAAATTTGATAAAAATTCACACATAAAAAATTTTGACGGCTTAAAATGAGTTGAGCAATAGTGAAGAACTGGGAATATCATTACGCATATAAGGAATTCCTTAAATATGTAACTTACAATTTTACTTCAATACATGCAAACTTAATTGGGTTTGTTTTATNGCATATAAGGAATTCCTTAAATATGTAACTTACAATTTTACTTCAATACATGCAAACTTAATTGGGTTTGTTTTATTTAATTTACAAGTTTGTTGTCAGGGTGAGACAACAACTCTCATGTTGTAAGCAATGTAATTGTGAAGACATTTTAAAACATTGCAACAAAGCGAGTGAGTTCAGGTTTGAGGAGAATGTTCAGACTCGTATGNTAATTGTGAAGACATTTTAAAACATTGCAACAAAGCGAGTGAGTTCAGGTTTGAGGAGAATGTTCAGACTCGTATGCAGATGTGTGAATGTCGTAAATATGGTTCACGAACTGCGACCGAATGGCGAAACTGTTATATCACGTTCTTGCTCAGCAAACTGGATTGCAGAGCAAGCAAATTCGGCGTCAGTGAAATGCAAATTTACGAGAACTTCCGCGTGGCAGATAAATTTAATTGCGGTTTGAAACGCGGCCACAGTTCAGTTCCATTAATTACCAGCGAGGTGATGTTTGAACCGCGGACATAACAAATAGCTGAGGTGGCGCATGTGGCTGCAGGATTACGAAGCCTGGTGTACACTCTCGTCTCGACACCGTCAATACAACAACTTCAAGGACAACTTCTCTCACTAATTTTTGCAATGGGGATAATTAATTAAACGGAAATTGGCCTTTAATAAGACTTCGCGGGCGAATTTCCTATGGTGAGTGGTTCTTATGTGTACTTGTAGTTTAGACAGTATGTACGCCATTTTCTGATTACATCCCAGTACCAAGTGTGAGTTCAAAAGCAATAAATAAATTCTTTTTTCGAGATAATAATTTGAAAAAATGTTTGTCAGTTGAAAACATGTCTACCTAATTACTTGTTGCCATATATACAGTAATAAGTGCCACGGTGGTGTAGGGGGTAGACACTCGCTTCCCACTATGGCGTACCGGGTTTCGTTCACGGCGCGCTTACCACGAGTTTGTACGTTGGCGATGTGGCGGATATTGCCACTGGCTGACGGGTTTTCTCGGGGCACTCGTGTTTTCCCCGCCCTTGCAAACCAGGCATATCGTACAAAATATGCCACAGACATAGAAAATAAATTATCAAATCGGACCAACGTTGGCCGGTTTTAACATGTTCGTATTTACCCCACAAATAATTCCGCAAAATTTATTAATTGATTTATAAAAGTGTAAAATAGTCAAATCTAGCAGTACGTGTAGATAGAAAAACGAACTACATTGAAAACATATATCCATTTATGTAAATAAATCTGGACGGGAAGGAAGGAAACAGACGAACACAATGTCACAAGAGGGCGAGCACAGAACATTCGAGAACGCAGAAACAGAACAAGTATTCATGTTCCATCGCGAACTACACATCAGGTGCCCGCTAAGTGGCTTGCATTCCTGCAGCATGCTGGAATGACGTTCCCATATTATCGGCCGGAGAATTGCCAGAAGGTAGGTCAACCAACAGAAAATTATTCCCAGTATTAAGGGGCCGCGGTGGTGTAGTGGTCAGACTGCTCGCTCCCACCTAGGCTAACAGGGTTCGATTCCCGGCGGGGTCACTCCCGGATTTTAGCATGAGGGACTCGTGCTGAACGATGCCGCTGGTTGGTGAGTATTCTCGGGGATATCCTGTTTCCCCCACCCGTTGCATTCCGGCGCTGCTCCACACTTCACTCATATCGGCTCTCAAGACCTCCTTGCTAAGAGTCTGCCGAATCTCCCCACTCCACTCTACTTCGCCAGTACCAGTCACACGGCGCCGTTGACTAAGCCCGCCTTAGCCAAGTGTCAGTCACACGGTGCCGTTACCTGAGCCTGCCTTAGCCGAGTGACGGCTGAGAACGCTTGCATTGAAGTCACCCTACGCCGTTACGCATTTACGTAGTTACGTACTGCGGAACTGGGGAACAGTTTCCATGTTGTTAGACGTTCAGGCAGTTCACTGCTCACTGGGAGTTTTCGAAAACCATGCCTGAGATCTACTTCTCTGCCTATTAGGCATGCTTCCATCATATGTAAAGTTAGCGAGGCCACTGACACACACACATTATTCATGCTAAGAGTCTCAGTATGTTAGCAATATGCCAATTATTACTCTAGTCCGCGCAAAAATCTCAGATAAATATTTTAAATAAAGACGATATGAATACGACAAGTGCGACTTCTTTTCATACTTCGCGGCGAACTTAACTTGGAACATGACACTGAGTGTATTCATTAGAATACATGCTTCATGGGACAGTGATGTTTTCTAGGTTGGTTTCAAAAGTGACTAGTTAACCGTGACCTATCTATAACTCAGCATCAACTCTTACAACTTCACTGTGCCACTCGAAAGGCGCAATGACATCAGTTGTTATTGGACGTTAATTTTCCCTGGTCGCTGTGAAAGGATACACAATGTGCCGCACGAAAAGGCTTCCAAAATCGCTCAATGAACCATGGAACCAGTGAAGCTGAGAAAATAGCACCCCAGAGAGTATTCAGGACATACTCGGCCGCATCGACCGTTATTTCCAGCCGCACAGCAGGAGCGGGAGTGTAGGGGAGGGACTCCACTTTCCCAGCGGTGATATTTCGAGAGCGCAATTAATGACCGAGATAAGGGCGGTAATGGAAGAAGGACGTAGAAGGCAGGTCGCAAACAACGTCCCAGCAAACGCATTGACCATAAAAGAACCACAATGGACTGCCTTTCGAGGTATTTTCGGCTATGTGTAGTGAGCGTAATTAAAGTGTACCACTGTTCATAAGCGAAAAAAATCTTTGTGTGTCTGTGTTGAGGTCACGGCCAATGGTTTTACGTGAGGTCGGCTACGTTAGCGGGAAACACATTCTTTGGCAAATAGGAACAAAATGAAAGCAACTAAACTGAAATTTAGCTTTTATGGCTTAAAAAGACACAACTAGACGAGATTTTTAGTTTGGTATGAAAATCAGCGCGCTGATATAGCGGAGTGACGGCATATACTTCCAGGGATTTTCCACATTAACCCAAAATAACTGCCAGTCGCCGCGGGCCCCCACCCGCATCTTGCACATGCGTGGCACCAACTCAAGGTCATGCTCGCAATACAGTCGTATCCAATAAAACGATACTATAATTATTTAAACGGTTTTATTAGTCAGGAAGTTGTAGTGCCGGAATGGAACACCATTGTTATGATTCAGTAAATGCAGACAATCCTACCTAAACTGCATCAACGCGCTGGTATCGGCCAGGCGAAGAATCCAAAATATATTACAACAATAATAGTTTATGAAACATAACAACGAATAATGAGCAGAGCTCCCCTCCCGGCGGCAGGGCATATGTGACAATTACGCCACCAGAAACTATATGACAATTAATGAGCAACACTTCGTACGGTGTATATCTGTGTTTGAAGACTCACGCCGAGATGAAGCTATCAAGATGCCACTCGTCGCTTTCCTACACAACACACACGGCCTACGGTGATGATAGTATTCAATTTAGTGATATACTGTAATTGATTAGGACCCTCTCGCCAATAGCGTACGTTTATTGTATATCACAATAATACAATTAAAGATCTACTCTGTCTTCACGAATAAGTTCTGTTTAAATAACAACACCCTTCCCTTGTGTAAGTACAAAAGCACAAACCTTCCCTAGGCACAAGAATAAAATATAAAATCATAACACCCGGCAAATGTTATATCGCCGTCTTTCAAATCAGACGTTCTCACTTCTAAATCAGAGACTGATATTAGAAACCCGGGGTCGGAAACTGCTCCTATCCCCCGGAATGTGTGAATTATGTCAGAAAAAACTTAACATTTAGAACCTATGGCTACCAACCTGTCATCAAAATGCCTGCAGCTGGTTGGTAGAGAACGGCAAAAATGGCTGCATTAATTTGACGGCTCGATAACATTTCTCACGGGGCAATGGTTTGCGCAGAACGTAGTTCGGTGCATCAGATTTTATCCCAAATTTTGTAGCGACACGTGATTTAGCATGAACAGTGCCAAAAGTACGTATTTCGTCTGGTCTAGGTAGAAGCTATTCGTCGTAATTTCTGCACTTAATGCACTGGACTCCACTTCAAATACTACAGTAAAACTCACCTCACGCCGTCAATAAGTGTACGGCCGCGAACACATGTTGTCTACCTTTAGTCTATTTGCACTGCATTCCATGTTTGTTACAGGTGCCTCGATATGAAGTTCAAACTTTCTGAAAGCAGGAGATGCGTGGTTTCCTGGTTCCAGTCTTCCATTGGTTCGCAGAAACCTCTCCAGGCGACTGCCGAATTTGTTCTTGACCAAACTCAGCGTCGATCCTCAACTGGCCTTATCACTCCTACGTGTTCGGTGATCACGTCATACATGGCTGCTGAGTCTGTCAAACAATGGGCTGTGGAAAACCTCTGTTCGGTGTTCATCGGGTATGTCCGGGTCGATACGTCGTGAGACGCTCTTCCTAGCTCCTGTGCACGGAGATCAAAGAGGCCGACCCAGAGTCGGAGTGGGAAGGGACGTACAGTAGGAAAGGGTTGTTATTTCCAAGAAATTCTGGGCATTCCCTCGGCAGTACTTTGAACAGTGGTACGCGACCAAGAGCGGGGTTTCTCGAACAATCGGTTCGGGCACATTTAGACGCATACTTGGATAGCATGGATCATGAAGCGATGGACATCGTCTAGAAGTACCCACAAACATGGTGGTATCGCGTACTGGTGGACACTCAGACTGATATACTCTTATCACGATCCGGTATTTTCCATTACACATCAAAATACGCACGACCTCTTGCCTGAGAAAGACTGCTCATGTTCGTAGTGGAAGACAGTTTTTGTCTCCTGCCACTGTTCACAGTGTGTTGTAATCGTTTTAATTCACTTGAAAACAACTACCCTGCGCGGGCAGTTATTTCCACTGTTCGTCCCATGCCACTTTGAACAAAGTTGCTAGGTCAGCCTATTTGATCTAAGCCCATTCAAGCGAAGAGGATAGCCTTAAGACGGATCAGCCCGGAAACGCCTGGCAGACACCAAACAAGGGTTTCCCACAGCCTGCTGCATGACAGACACCCCAATTGTGACGTCATATATGACTTCAAGCATGACGTAACATATGACGTCATGCTTGACGAAAACGTACAGTGAAAATGCCACTGTAAGTCTTGAACGACTCTGTGGCAGACGAGACCCGACATACCTACAGTCCTTCAAGCCAATCAGTGAATGTAGCCTCGTCACATGACGTTGTGCTGTTCACGAGTGATGGAAACTTATTGGCCGCAGTTAAATAGTGCTCTTAGTTCTGTCGGCGCTACTTGTACGCTGAGTTTGCCAACGATACGCGGCTTACTGTATCACATCCTCACACCCTCGAACGTACTCTATAGCAGTTCAGTACACCAACGCGATTACCATTTCAATTTCAACAAATACCGGGGAAGATCTTTAACATAACAACTACATAAATTGAACATCTTTTTAAAGTGTTNACCAGAGAGACTGAAGTTAGTTATAGTTTCTCACAACACCGTAAGCCTTTCGTTAAATATTTGAAGCATTTTTTTACTCATTTTAAGAATTGCGAAACAAAACTAGTTTTGCTGACTATAATTGCCACATTATTGTGATAGTGACATGTAAATATAATACGAAGATTTTGATATATAAAAATTTAACATCAGATCCTCACCTCACTACAAATTTTGAGGGAGAACGAACATTCAGTGCTCTCATAAGAGGCTATGAGAGGGGAGTTGTAGGTAATGGAATAAACTATGTATGTGTCTCATAATTGCAAGATCATAGGAATGTTGATTATAAAATCCACAGGATGCAGGATGCAGGATAATATAGGAATTTCAACGTTAATATCTCTCCATGGCACTCGAAGAAGTGTCAGTTCTCTGAACTTTTCTATGACGGCGAGTTGGAATTTAAATGATAAATTATTATTAGAAATGCGACTCTTCAAAAGCTATGTTGTCACAATTTGACTGAGAATAATACGAAAGTAAAAAACAAATACCTAAAATAAGCGAAGAGTAAAGGTTACACGAATATGTGAATGATATACGTGGCTTTGTATAGAAATAATTAAGCCAGTAACTACTAATTAGAGGAAAAATAAAGAGAAATAGTAAAACAATAGGAGGATAGTAAATCGAGTAACATGTAAATAACTCTGGACGAAACAAGGAGAAAAAAAAACACAAAGACGAAGACAAATGGTTTTATGCACAAAAACAGGACGATACAATCAAAACAGCAGAGAAAAAGAGTTTAATTATTTGAGCGGCTCTTTATATCGGGGGCTTGAGAGTGATGCAAGGTATGGGGTGTGCCCATGTACGTCGAAAATACAATAATAAATATTAATTATCATATCAACAAAATGCACGAGTCCTTGCCACCCACAAATAACACAAACGAACCAGTGGCTGAAAAAAATTGAACTGCATAATAAAAGCCAAAGACCTTGCAACCAGCCACAACATTAAAATACAAACAGCAAGATTTCATAAATAATAATGCTGAATGTCGTACATGTGCACATAAATGAAAGAGTAAAGTTAAAAACAAAACATTCTAGTGTAACCAAAATAGGACCAGAGGAATATTGAGTAACATCAGATAATGAAGCTAGACTTGTGGTTCTGCATTACTAAAAATTTGTTTATGTTTATTTTTTTTCCAAATTATAAAAAAATATTTAACTGAAAGATAATTCATTAAAAAATGATGGACGAAAAGAAAATCTATTATCAAATAGACAAATCCAGTAAAACCGGAATGCATCAATAACATAAGTACTTGCAAAGACTTTCCTTTTAAAACGTATTATTGAGAAACTTCTCAGAAATGCAGCATTATAAACTGCTCTTCAAACGCAAAACGTATTACTTTATATTAGAAAGATATTCTGTCAGATGTCCACAAAGCTAGATATACAACAAATGAAGTGCAGAAGCATTAATTTAGGATAACTTCAAATTATTATCAAGTAAAACTACGGTTTCTGGGATGCATACCTAATATCTAAAATTGCTAATTCATATTAAATGTAAAAAATAATTACTAACAACAAATTTAATAGACATTACAAAAACTTTTGAAAATCGTTTAGTCACATGTGCGTGAAGATAGTTTACAAAAAAAATTATTTCATCCACTTAGTCTGAGTCCAGCGAACACTTGCACGGCAACAGAAATGCCTTCGGAGACAAGGACTAGCTCCGAGAGCTGTGGCATTCAGTAGTGACTAGAAGTTGTAAGTTTAAGGCAGGGCTTCGCCGCAAACACAACATTTGGGAGAATTTTCAGTAACCAGGATTACTTGGACCCTCTCTACAACAGAGAGTTAAAAAATAAATGAGTTAAATTATTCAGCAATTTATAAAAGGGGAAAAAATTGTTATTTTAAAACTTTACTTACCAACGACGGAAAAAGACACACTGAGAAAATAATATATTCAGCATCNGAAAAAATTGTTATTTTAAAACTTTACTTACCAACGACGGAAAAAGACACACTGAGAAAATAATATATTCAGCATCACCAAAAATCCGAAATAAATCCAAATGCACAGCATAACTACGACATTATTAGCACTGAAGGACTACATTACGGTAAGACTACCAGACCACATAGGAACTAAGTCCCAAAGAACACACAGACGAGAACACAACATCCACGTGCCATCTTGCTCTCCTGCCCAATCAGAAGCCAGAGACAAAGCTGTGAAGTACGCTGTAACGTCAAACAAAAGAGCAACAAAAATATTAAAATGTAGCCGTTAGATGTCGCAGGCTGTCCAGAAGACGCGGAATGTGCTGACTTGCACAGAGGTGGCAGAACATAGCACGTGAACACAGGAGCATTTTTAATGTGAAATCACGCGCCAAGCGGCAGGGATACGCAGCCGCAGGGAAGTGAGTGGAGGGGGTAGCTCAGAACACCCGGTTGGCAGAGAAACAATCTCATGAAACACAGGTCTGCAGGCGAGACGGGATTAAGAACGTAGCTTTCAAAGTACAGATCAAAAATGAATTGGAATCAAAGTTACGAGAAAAATATTCAAATAATAAAATAGTGACCAAGAAATATTAAAAATACTTAAATACTTTAATAACGCCTTACAAATACTTTTATAAATTAATAAATAACATATTTGCCACGAAGAGTTATATCATAACACCGGAAAAATATGCATTATTAAATAAATCGTAGATGCTAAAACAGATAATAAAAGCATTAAAAATCGCATTAATTTACTGACAAAGGTANCATTATTAAATAAATCGTAGATGCTAAAACAGATAATAAAAGCATTAAAAATCGCATTAATTTACTGACAAAGGTAATGTAATCATTAAATATTACTCTCAATCGTCTTTACTAAATTAAATACTGAACATTAGGTTTCAAAACTGTATAAAAATAGTGCACTAGCAGTGAAGCAACAATAAAATAGTCGTGAAGTATTTTAAAACGGCACAGGAGCAGACTCGGAATGCAGGGGCGGGGGAAACGGGAGANACAATAAAATAGTCGTGAAGTATTTTAAAACGGCACAGGAGCAGACTCGGAATGCAGGGGCGGGGGAAACGGGAGATACTCGAAAAAAACCCGCCAAACAGTGCCATCATTCATCACGATTCCCAGTGCTAAAATCGAGTGAGGCGGCGCAGTGGTAATTCACTGGACTCACATTCGGTAGGACGCGGATTCGATTCCTGGTCCGGTCATCCTGATTTCGGTGTTCCATGGTATTCCGAAGTCACTCCAGGTGAGAGATGGGATGGTTCCTCAACAAAGGCCATGGCCTATTCCTTCCCCAGTCCCTCTTCACTGAGCAACTTGCTCCGTCTTTAATGACCTCACTGTCGGAGAGACGTGACGCCCAACTACCTACCTACCCACCCCCTCCCCCAGTGCTAAAGTACTGGAGCGACTCCGGCAGGAATTAAACGCGGTTTGGCTTGGTGGGAGGCGAGCGCCCTTGCAGCTGCACCACTACGGCCACACAGAAAAACAGAAAAGGTATCCTACGACGATACTTTGGTACTACAACAAACGCCAGAGCAAGAACTGTCTCAGTAGCAGACGTGCATGTGTTTGAAATATCAAATGTTGAGCACACTGTTTACGGACCAGTAAGTNACGTGCATGTGTTTGAAATATCAAATGTTGAGCACACTGTTTACGGACCAGTAAGTGTACTGCGATGTTAACTGTAAGCTTGACTGCTGAAGATCGCCGAACAGATGACTGGGGCTCTTAATGATAATCATTTCAAGCTCCCACATGCCAATGTCACAAAACAGTGAACAGCAACCCAGTAAATGCAGACTCATTCAAAAAAGTTTAACTATGCTGAGTGAATCCGCGCACGAGAAGTATTTATAAAAAAAACATTTTACATTCAATGTTTTACTTTATATTTCCATTCCAGTGTCTTTTTTAAAAGTAAAAATGTGTAAAATGGGAGATTTGGCATTAAATTTTAAGAATGTAAACTACGGTATAGATTTTTGCACTTAATAGAGATATGTGTATTATATCTTTATCTATAAATAATACCATAAATTAGAGTATCGCCACAAAGTCTCATAGAGGATAGTTGTGTGAGGAAGACAGCAGGCCAGTGCAGTGTGTTGAGTGTGGATGATGCATGTGTATGAGTCGCCTTAGTGCTGACGCGCTCTCCTACACGTCCTGGCAGGAGGCGTGTATAACCGTGTAATAACTTCCAGTTTATCAGCCGCTTCACATACGCAGCTCGAGTGGAGGACTCAAGTCCCGGACGCCTGCAACTTGAAGAACACAACCCGCCGTGCTTCAGAGTGCAACAAGCGGCTAGTGAAGGCGCAGTCACACAAGTTGCAAACGCGACTACTGCCAAAGATTCGGTATAAAATTTCTTACCTTAAATAAACAACAAATATATATTTGATGCGGGTTTCCTTACAGTGACGCGGAGTCCCCTTCGCAATTTCAGTACCACTCTTCTTTTATGCAATCAAAATTTTATAAATAAATTATTAAAATAAAATGGCCTTAGGTTTTTTAAACTATCTTATATTTTAATTGTATCTTATCATTTAATGTTAATATGAAATTGTTTAAATTATATTGTAATATTACAAACATTTCATATATTTTCAATTATAAATCTACAAAATATATAGTTTCGGTAAATATAACGAGGGTGTCGATAGTATCCAACAGTTGATGGCTGTAGAACGTGTTGTTTGAGGGGGGAGGCGGGGGATAGTTGAACCCCGGCAGGAAGGAAGCAGATACTTGTGGCGATGCTCAACACAACGGAGTTGAGAGACGCACTTGAGAACGACTTGCTAACTGCGTTATCCACGCACAACAAACTCCAGAGCACAGCGTCATAGCGGCGTGACGCCCCCTGCTGTGCCCCGCGCCGACTACTGCCCCACACAGATGTCGCGAGGCGCACTTGAGGACGACTTGCTAACTGCATTATCCACGCACAACAAACTCCAGCGCACAGCGTCATAGCGGCGTGACGCCCCCTGCTGTGCCCCGCGCCGACTACTGCCCCACACAGATGTCGCGAGGCGCACTTGAGGACGACTTGCTAACTGCATTATCCACGCACAACAAACTCCAGCGCACAGCGTCATAGCGGCGTGACGCCCCCTGCTGTGCCCCGCGCCGACTACTGCCCCACACAGATGTCGCGAGGCGCACTTGAGGACGACTTGCTAACTGCATTATCCACGCACAACAAACTCCAGCGCACAGCGTCATAGCGGCGTGACGCCCCCTGCTGTGCCCCGCGCCGACTACTGCCCCACACAGATGTCGCGAGGCGCACTTGAGGACGACTTGCTAACTGCATTATCCACGCACAACAAACTCCAGCGCACAGCGTCATAGCGGCGTGACGCCCCCTGCTGTGCCCCGCGCCGACTACTGCCCCACACAGATGTCGCGAGGCGCACTTGAGGACGACTTGCTAACTGCATTATCCACGCACAACAAACTCCAGCGCACAGCGTCATAGCGGCGTGACGCCCCCTGCTGTGCCCCGCGCCGACTACTGCCCCACACAGATGTCGCGAGGCGCACTTGAGGACGACTTGCTAACTGCATTATCCACGCACAACAAACTCCAGCGCACAGCGTCATAGCGGCGTGACGCCCCCTGCTGTGCCCCGCGCCGACTACTGCCCCACACAGATGTCGCGAGGCGCACTTGAGGACGACTTGCTAACTGCATTATCCACGCACAACAAACTCCAGCGCACAGCGTCATAGCGGCGTGACGCCCCCTGCTGTGCCCCGCGCCGACTACTGCCCCACACAGATGTCGCGAGGCGCACTTGAGGACGACTTGCTAACTGCATTATCCACGCACAACAAACTCCAGCGCACAGCGTCATAGCGGCGTGACGCCCCCTGCTGTGCCCCGCGCCGACTACTGCCCCACACAGATGTCGCGAGGCGCACTTGAGGACGACTTGCTAACTGCATTATCCACGCACAACAAACTCCAGCGCACAGCGTCATAGCGGCGTGACGCCCCCTGCTGTGCCCCGCGCCGACTACTGCCCCACACAGATGTCGCGAGGCGCACTTGAGGACGACTTGCTAACTGCATTATCCACGCACAACAAACTCCAGCGCACAGCGTCATAGCGGCGTGACGCCCCCTGCTGTGCCCCGCGCCGACTACTGCCCCACACAGATGTCGCGAGGCGCACTTGAGGACGACTTGCTAACTGCATTATCCACGCACAACAAACTCCAGCGCACAGCGTCATAGCGGCGTGACGCCCCCTGCTGTGCCCCGCGCCGACTACTGCCCCACACAGATGTCGCGAGGCGCACTTGAGGACGACTTGCTAACTGCATTATCCACGCACAACAAACTCCAGCGCACAGCGTCATAGCAGCGTGACGCCCCCTGCTGTGCCCCGCGCCGACTACTGCCCCACACAGATGTCGCGAGGCGCACTTGAGGACGACTTGCTAACTGCATTATCCACGCACAACAAACTCCAGCGCACAGCGTCATAGCGGCGTGACGCCCCCTGCTGTGCCCCGCGCCGACTACTGCCCCACACAGATGTCGCGAGGCGCACTCTACGTCATACAGCCGGCAAGTGCTTCCGCTCACAGACCGCCGCCTCTACCGGCCGTGCCAAAGAAGTCCCCACATGTGACCTCGGGCGCAGAAACAACAACGTAACATGGAAACTATAATAGTTTTAAAAGCATGGTGCTATTATTCATGGGCTCTAAAGTGAAATTTATTTCACATATTTTCGATTCTTTCTACAACTTTTTCCACTCATTTGATTATTTTACTGCTAAAAGGGGGATTGTATAATTTAAAATAGGTATAGAGGTTTCTTGGTTGAACAGAATGAGGCACATTCCGGATATGGTGGAGGGGAGTTGTAATGTTATATTTAAACTGAAATAAAGCAACGGATGTTTGTTAAAGCAGTCTGTTTTTTCGCGTTTGATGTAAACAGAACTAGAAATAAAAATATTTTCATGCATAGGAAAAAAAGTTATAATTCAAGGAATTTTCGTATTTACCAAATATATTAACATATTTAACTAACATATTATTAATGAAATATTGTCGTTTCATTATCTGAAAAGTAGTGATAAACATATTTTTCACAAAATCCCTTGATTTATTTAAAATTAATTACAAAATATTGTAGTTGTAAAAATTTTGACAAATTCACATAGTTGATTTGTCATCTCCACTAGCCAAATGCTATAATAGCTTTCATTTAACTGGAAAGTTTAGTTTCATCTTAAGTATTTATTGATATCACAGAAGTCGCATGTTGACATTTATTATAAATCTTGCTCCTGTTACACCTGCGTAAGGGTTTGACTTAACTATTTTTCCTTTGAATTCTATCTGAAAAGTCAGAATTGAAATATAAGCAAACAACATAAAAAAAAAAATTTAAAAAAAAAAATTTAAAAATCACGATATTCTAATAGTATGAATAACTAGCGAACCGGCCTGGCTTCGCCCGAGTAAAACTTAGTTTTACAGTGATACACTAATAAATAAATTGGGAAACGAAAATTTAATTATGTAAAAACAGAATTATAAAATTATACTATGCTGGTCTAAGTTTTAAACTGATTACGGGAACCCAAAAGGAAGGAAATATTTTTTACCCGATAGACAAAAAGTGGGGTGGTGTTTTTTTTAGTGCATCTGTGCAACTATCGCGTATTTACCACATTTCCGCTTTCCAACGCCGATGTATGGAAATCAAAACTTGAGTGTTATCAAGTTGTAGCTTTAGAAATAAGTGTACCTAGGTACTACATTTTGCGCTTGGCTGAGGTATCTTAATCGATCACCAAAGTTAAGCAACGTTCCCAGAGGCACACATTTGGATAGGTGACCATTTAGTGGCATAACATCTGAGCGCTTCCGGGCTTTGGAGGGCACGTTAAATATTCGGTCCGGGTTGTTATCGATTGATAGCAGTCGTTGAGCCATTTCAGAGGTCCTTGGACGGCCTGATAAACTCTGACATCAGAGTAAAAAAATATTTCGGTCACGTTCCCAGCCGTTGCAGAGTTACGTTTAGTTGTTATTCCACACAAACCGTGCAATTTTCCGGGATAAAAAGTATTCTATGTCCTATTCCAGGACATATAGTACCTACATACCAATATTCATCAAAATCCGTTCAGCCGTTATGGAGCTGAGTGGTAACAAATATACACACACAGGCTTTCGCATTTATAACATTAGTAAGATTTATTTGAGTTGTAGTTTAACGTGTAAATATTGTCCAATTTAGAGATAACTACTAAATATATATATAGATATAAAATTCCTATAAGTTTCCATTTTTATTAGAAAAGATGTTTCCTTCTGCTTTCATGTTTCTTTTTCCACACTGTTATGTTATATTATTTTATATCACAACGAAAGGGAATGTAATATGAAATGTAGAAAACAATATTAGCCTCTTAAACGCACTTAACGCTTCATCCCATGCAATCTTTCAAAGACAATGTGCGGCTATCGATGTTTATTTCCTCGGCTATAAGGTGCACAATTCACACGACATTCTTAACCTGACTGTGAGGCTCAGGGAATTACCACACTTCTGCACAGTCGAAAGTTCTCAAGGACCTGCGATATATAACACAGTCTAAATGCCATTAACCACTTTCAAAGTGAAAAATATTTAGTGAAGAAACTGACAACAACGGGAACATTGTTGGGTGTGCATGAAGAAAGACCTCCAAAACTGCCAGACGCAATGGTACAGGCACAGAGAAAATGATTGCTGGCCTCATCAAAGAGTTCGTTGCGTGGACATTGGATTTTTCGTAAGTTCATGTCAACGAGAGTAGTATGATTATGTTCCTTCCCACCCAATGTATGGTTGTGGCAGGAACCACCACATGCAAGAACCACCTAAATGACACTTTGGTAAAAAGTATTGGAAAAAATTCCATATAAATACAAGGTGTATGAAACTTATAATGTAGGCTGTTAGGCACGTTTTGGACGAAGGATAGATATCTTATAGAGAGATATAGGGTCCACATTCGAGTGCTGACCAGAGTTTTGGATNCACGTTTTGGACGAAGGATAGATATCTTATAGAGAGATATAGGGTCCACATTCGAGTGCTGACCAGAGTTTTGGACAATTTTCAACGAACTTTGAATGTAATTTTCTGTATGTTTACATGCTTATATGAACCTGCTACATAGATTTATGCAATATCAAAAGTTGAGGTATGGTGTAGGGACCTGAGTTTGAGACCCGAAACCATAGAAATATTAATTTTCTATCGGACTTTGAGAAAAAATGGTAATTTTTCCCAGTGTTCGGTGAATAATATAGGAATTTATATTAAAAGCGAAACAGAAGTTTTAGTCATCGGTTATATGAATCGGAGTGAGATAATAGGATTGCAAATAGATTGATGACCCGAGCTTTTGAAGCCTTTTTAGTGATGTTCGTATATTAATTTCTTACCTTTTAGTAATCATGCACAACTGGTGTAAGGATTTAAGCAATCTCCAAAGGTGAGGTACGGTGTAGATACCTGAGTTTGAGACCCAAAACTACAAAAAAAAATATATTTATTCACTTTCGGACCTAAAAAAAATTTCAGAGACCATTTTAGAAAGGCGAAACGATGGTTTTAGCTATCGGATATGGTGGTCAGGGTAAGATAAGTGGTTCGCAATTAGATTAACGACCCGAGTTCTGTAAACCTTTTTTTAGCGATGTTCATACATTAGTTTTTCACTTTTTAATATTCATGTGCAATGGATACAAATTCTTAAGCAACTTACAAAGTTTATGCATGATGGATGGCTTAGAGCCCCGAGTTCAAAGCCTNCACGTTTTGGACGAAGGATAGATATCTTATAGAGAGATATAGGGTCCACATTCGAGTGCTGACCAGAGTTTTGGATAATTTTCAACGAACTTTGAATGTAATTTTCTGTATGTTTACATGCTTATATGAACCTGCTACATAGATTTATGCAATATCAAAAGTTGAGGTATGGTGTAGGGACCTGAGTTTGAGACCCGAAAGCATAGAAATATTAATTTTCTATCGGACTTTGAGAAAAAATGGTAATTTTTCCCAGTGTTCGGTGAATAATATAGGAATTTATATTAAAAGCGAAACAGAAGTTTTAGTCATCGGTTATATGAATCGGAGTGAGATAATAGGATTGCAAATAGATTGATGACCCGAGCTTTTGAAGCCTTTTTAGTGATGTTCGTATATTAATTTCTTACCTTTTAGTAATCATGCACAACTGGTGTAAGGATTTAAGCAATCTCCAAAGGTGAGGTACGGTGTAGATACCTGAGTTTGAGACCCAAAACTACAAAAAAAAAAATATTTATTCACTTTCGGACCTATAAAAAATTTCAGAGACCATTTTAGAAAGGCGAAACGATGGTTTTAGCTATCGGATATGGTGGTCAGGGTAAGATAAGTGGTTCGCAATTAGATTAACGACCCGAGTTCTGTAAACCTTTTTTTTAGCGATGTTCATACATTAGTTTTTCACTTTTTAATATTCATGTGCAATGGATACAAATTCTTAAGCAACTTACAAAGTTTATGCATGATGGATGGCTTAGAGCCCCGAGTTCAAAGCCTCAAACGATAAAAAATTTTCATTTTCTCGTGGACTTAGAAACGGTTTCATCCGAGTGATGGGAGGAAATGTATATAGAGCGCTGACGCAGGCTGATGCCTTAATTGATGTTCAGGCGCCGAGAAGTTAACATCGATTTGGAAGCATTATTTTGCTATACAGTGAAGATGAATTGTGAATACGAAGGCCTGCCTTTGACNAGGCTGATGCCTTAATTGATGTTCAGGCGCCGAGAAGTTAACATCGATTTGGAAGCATTATTTTGCTATACAGTGAAGATGAATTGTGAATACGAAGGCCTGGACGATCATGGAGCTGCGACTTGCATCATCGCTAACTGGTTGTCGCCTGTGCCGATTCTGCGATCGAGTTTTCACCTATGGTCGAAATGCCCATTGGCATGAGAGAACATCCTGTACGAAGAGTCCTTTTCCTGCGATGAAGCATTACGACATTGGTCCCATGCAGTTTGTGCAAGGCGATGCATTGAAAGAACGTACAGAGATCTGCAAGGAAGGGTTCATCTACTGGGAGTCAGCAAGTGTTGCCGGAAATACCTCTTGCTGCATCGATGGGTACAGATTCGACAGGCGATTATGACGAGATAGTTAATGCTAAATACGGAATAAGTGGAGTAGGGTCGGCTTGTGTGGAATGTACACTTGCAAGACTTCCGCGTGAAATCGACGAACTTCAAAATAAGCAGTCTTCAGCAAGAATACTGATGAGCATACAACTCCTGCTACAAATAATAGCAAATTTAATATAGAATACAAAACCGGAGGTGAAGATGACCATGAAGAGACCATTGATGAAAATGAGCACGAAGACAGTAATAGTGCTGAAGACGATGGCGATTTTCTCGATGCACTGACACACACCTCCAACCCATGTGCTGCAACAGGCGACANAATACCTCTTGCTGCATCGATGGGTACAGATTCGACAGGCGATTATGACGAGATAGTTAATGCTAAATACGGAATGAGTGGAGTAGGGTCGGCTTGTGAGGAATGTACACTTGCAAGACTTCCGCGTGAAATCGACGAACTTCAAAATAAGCAGTCTTCAGCAAGAATACTGATGAGCATACAACTCCTGCTACAAATAATAGCAAATTTAATATAGAATACAAAACCGGAGGTGAAGATGACCATGAAGAGACCATTAATGAAAATGACCATGAAGACAGCAATAGTGCTGAAGACGATGGCGATTTTCTCGATGCACTGACACACACCTCCAACCCATGTGCTGCAACAGGCGACACGAAGAAGGCAGAATACGCCGAGAATACTAGCTATATATTTAGCGAAGACCCAAATGAACTGGCTGATAAACTCAGACATTTGATTGACCTGCAAAAACTTGGAGATCTCATGGAGATTAACAATATATCTTCATCTCATTACGGAACTAAATTGAAGGGGTTATATCGCATGCTGTAATGAACTGTTCTCTTTTGAAATTGTAATTACAAAATAAAAATAAATAATTATTTTACAATAATTGGTTTTTCTTTATTTTCGTGTGTCGCGTACTTTTTTCCCTCACAACTTTAAAGTGGTGCTATGAGCACTCGACCAATAACGGAAAGATCTATATATATAATGATAATAAAGATTTAAGTACAAAAATTCATGGATAGTTGACTGCACATAAAACATTAATTCTGTCGACATGTACAAATTTGGAGACATTTGGTGAACGAATATAATTTCTATACATATGGGTGGGGGACAAAAGGAATGATTGATCGCAGGATCATTCGAAGGGTCGGGATTGATCGAAGGATTGGTGTCGATTGATGTGTGGACTGGTGTGGATTGGCACGTGGATTGGAGTGGATTGGCACATGGATTGGTGTGGATTTGTAGGAACTGGCGTGTGTATTGGTATGGACTTGTGGGTGGATTTGAATGGATTGGTGTATGGATTGATGTTTTGAATTGGTGTGTGAATTTGTGTGTTGACTGGTGTGGATTGGTATTTGGATGTGTGGATTGGTTTGTGGAATGGTGTGGATTAGTTTGTGGAATGGCATGTATTGGTTTGTGGAATGCTGTGGATTGGTGTATGTATTGGCATGTGGATTGGTGTGTTGATTGTTGTGGATTCATGTTTGGATTGATGTGGATTTGTGTGTGGATTGTTGTGGATTCATATGTGGATTGGCTTTGATTGGTGTGTGGTGCAGATTGTGGTGCAGATTTATGGAATGATTGGACGATTGATGAATTGATGGTCAAGAAGAGCACGGAAGTTAAGACTGTTTATCACTCTTGTCAATTCTAAGTCTTCAAGGATCTGGCAGTATTGGCATTTAAATTAACACCAATTAAGCCTATAAAAGTGTTGATAGATGCGGATCCATACCATGATTATAACTTACTCGTGAATGTGGTCGTTATTAGTATGGGGGGCTTGGTTTAGTAGAATAAATACATTAATTAAATAAATCTGAGTATTATATTTATACATACAAAAAATAGTCGAGGGAGTGTATAATTGGCAGATTCTGGCATCGTGTGTTAATTAGTTTTCAAGAGAGGGGGAATGGAAATGTAGTGTTTGAATGAGAGACTTTAGCATGTATCTGCAATATTCTATATATAATTTCGGGACAATATAAAAAATTAATAAATCATTCATAATAAAAAATAATTNGAATGGAAATGTAGTGTTTGAATGAGAGACTTTAGCATGTATCTGCAATATTCTATATATAATTTCGGGACAATATGAAAAATTAATAAATCATTCATAATAAAAAATAATTTTTTTTATCGGATTATAAATACAGATGCAAGATTTGACATACCATATGCTTATATAACCAATATGACTACCAGAAACAAACATATGCTTGAAGAATTAGTGGGAGTAACTTCCGAGCACCTTCGGGTACATTCATCAATCCTGAGTCACCGGCTTCCGAGCACCCACTGAGTCGAGCCGAAGATTGCCGAGCTCATCCGAGTCGAGCCGAATACCGTTAGCCACAGCCACACAGCTAACACTTAAAATACATTGGCCGAGAATGAATATAATCATACTACTAACGAGCTGCCAAAAAAGCAAAGCTGCTTGCAAATTTTGTTACGGACGTGCAACAATTGCAGCCTAGTGACAAAGCGAAAAGTGTAGATTATTATTGTTTGTTCCAGTAGTTTGTCGATGCACATCTAGGAAACCTCTAATACACGTGGTTATCCGACGAAGCGTTGTTAAATATAAGCGAGTTCGTTAATTCTCAGAATATCCGGCTACGATCTACTGGGACTCTTCACACTGTGTATGAAACATGCCTCCATGATGAGAAACTGCATTATGGGATGCTCTTTGTCAAGCTTTGCCAAGGTGCCGCATAGTTTTCATAACAAACAGTGGATGCCGACGTCTACATGGTCATCTGGCAAGAGTGTGTGAATGAGATGGATGACGTGGAACTCCGCAGTGGCTATTTTCAGCAGAATGACGCAACTTGCCACACTTTCAGCGCCGGCATGAGAGAAATAGTGGTCTTCGTCTGACCTTACTCCACCGGATTTCTTCCTATGGGGAATGCTGAAAAAAGTATATAGTAACAATCCACGGAGTATGACGGAACTGCAAGACAGCGTTCGACGGGAAAGTGACACCGTGCTTCCTGACTTGATGATGCCCTCCGTGACATGTAGAGGCATGTGCAGGCATACATTGATGATAATGGCGGCAACTTCCAGCTCTGATGTCACTTTACTATGCTCCTCATACACCATGGTATGTCCATACTACATTTCATTATATTATGACCAACAGTTTGATATTTATGAGCGAATAGCAGGGACCAAGAGCGAGTGAAACATATATAAATGTATATACACACAGGATATAGACATGTTGTCTGTAACCTGTAGGGTCAAAATTATGCAGATGGGAGGGGACTTTAAACTGAGTGTTTTGAGACAGGGAACCAATGGTCAGAAATGCATATTTCATGCGCAAAGACGTCTTGAAATAGTAATGAGTGTGAGTAACGTGTATGTAAAATGCTTTAGTTTCCTTAGCAAACAACTGTATGCCACACAATCCAACACCATCTCCTCAAATTCTGGTGTGCGTACAGTTCGCTGTTGGCCAGCTATCTGTGACTTGAACGACTCTGTCTCTCGTAAGTTTCTAGTCACGGCGATAAATGTCTTCCAATTATAATGACGCCTGCTACCAAACTTATCTCTGTACATTTACGCGGCTTTCCTCGCACTGCGCCCTGCCGCGCAGTTCACTTGTCTCCAAGTTCCTGTGCCGAGTCATGCTCCCTCCGTCTTCGGCAACCAGGCAAGAACTGTAACCAGTGACAAATGCCGCCGTGGACACAGCACAGTCGAGTGCATATTGCGTTACAAGCCAGCGCCACCAGCCGTCGACGCGGGCGGACCGTTCTTTGTTATGGAACATAAAGCAGTTTACACATGTTCCTCACACGCTTTAATTACTCATTCAAGACATCGTGGTTCCCTATCTCAAAGTACTCATTTTAAAGTCCTCTATCATCTTTATAATGTTGACCCAAAAAGCTACAGAGATCCTGTGTGTGTTGTGTGTGTGTGTATATATGAATGTACCATCACATAAGATAGAGATCAACTATCAAGGTAAAATTTACAATCACAGAGGTAAGTGTAAAATCCACAACACACTATCTGATGAGTATGCCAAACCCAAAATCTATACACAAAAATTATTGGTCTTAAAAATTACCGAAATTACTACTTTTTGAAAAGTACAGTGTTGGAGTTCGTATTAAGGAAGTAGTATTTGGAATACAGGAAAATCACTGAATACACATATGTTACGAATGCAAAGTTTAGAATAAGTATAAGTTCCTCCTCAAATGCTATGTCTATATTTTGGGTTTTTCGGAGCATTCCTTGTACGTGTATTTCCAATCGCTTATGTTCTTCTACGGTACTGTAATATGGTTTCAAGCATTCATCATGATAGGGACATGCGAACACTAGCATCAAACTGAGCTCGAGCTCCGAAAACACAGAAACAATATGTCCCCCAATATATCAAGTAATCAGTTTATTGCCCTTAGTGAAAGCGAATTATAAGATAGACTGAACGAGTAGGGAAATAAAAAAATGTGTAAAAAGTAAGAAAGAACAGCAATGATCAATGTGTCTAAAAATGGGAAGCAGAGTTATGCAAAGGCAAGAAAAAAAATCAGAGATGATGATCTGGTCTGATGTAGCTAACCAAGCATTAAATGAAATGGAAAGGAAATATTCAATGGCAGAATTCCATCTATCTTTGGGCTTAAATATTTTACTGGTCCACGTGGTTGATAATGGATTCGATCTGAAAATGACGATCACTCCAAGGAATGTAACTGGCGAAGGAGAACTGCATTCTCTAGGGAATTCGGCCAAATATACTGCGGAGAGCACTACCGAGTCGACAAGAAGTTTCTTAGTTTCTTAGGCTGGACACATGTGTTGGCAGTGGTTGGTTTCAAGGCGAAGCAGACCAGGAGGGTTCCCGTCCCCTCAGAAGGGTCGACGTATAGTGTGCCGGTACAGACCTGGGCAGCCAGCAGGGGTGAAGGACAAAGGTCCTGAAGGATGATGCGCCCGGCCGAACCACAGAGCGATACAGGACGATGTTGGAGGCTCACGAGTGCTTCACAAGGACCTCAGGAGAGGCCAACTGCCGTGTTAGCCAGAGATTACAGGCAGTGATTGGGCGTATCTCCATCCCACGCCCATATTGATTGTTCCCGTAAACAAATAGCCTGACGAGCGGGAGCTTGGGCGACGTAAAACTCAATCCAGTATCGCCTCTGCTTAACTTAAAATACATTTATAGAGTAGTGTGCTTTGAAAAGCACTAATAATGTAGGTATGAGGCAGAAATGCTGGAGTGGTGCAGCATACTCACTGATGCACTTGTGTCCTCGGAAGCCGCAATGAGGCTCAGCCACTGGTGCTCGACCTGCGGGCCAGTCGATCACATCCGTCAGCTTCAGAGCCTGCAACAAGGCACCAAGGCACCACCAGCCTCATCACCAGTACTCACACACGTCTCAGATCAAGTTCTCCACCAGGCGAACATGTCTGTGCTCTAAATATTAAATGCATTTTACCAATAATTTTTTAAAAGTTACTTACCAAAATAATTTTTGTAACCCTTCCAAGTGAATAAGAGAAAAATTTATAAAACCTTAAACGTGGAATGTGTAAAATTATTGATATATTTCAACAAACACACACTGTAGACTTGAAGTTTATTTAAATATAGAGCTAAAAATAATTTTGAAAAATTTAACAAAAATGCCAAATGTAAAATATTTCAGCTGTATATTTGCAGGAAAATCTTTGACAACTAGTTTCCAAACGGATGCTTGCAAACACACAATTTTCTTGAGATGCTGACACAAAATGGCGGCGCGGGTGGCTTTGGCGCGCATTAAGTGCCATTTTACAATGATGTGTGCAAATAAATTAATCAAAAGTGCAGTGCTTTCGTTGAGCAGGTTATAAAAATAGTGCTTTCAACAATTACTATGTCATTTTATTGGCGGAAAGTCTATAGCGAAGACCAAGGTTGTTGGCCGTCAGAGTTCCGCATGGATCTGGTTAGTATGATGCAGGCTGTTCGGCAATAATTTGCCGAAATATAAGTTTTAAAATTTAAATCTTGCTGCTCTCTAGAATGCTAGACCAGTGAAATCTTGATTAACACATATTAAAGGTAAATATAACAGGAAAACTTCACAGCACTTGTAATGTATCTGCAGGTATCATAAGATGTGTCAAAGTGCTGTGTGCAATATGCTGAAAGAGAATAATTTATGGTTGACATGTTCATGAGCTCAAAATGTGACATACGGAGGTAAAAACGTTACCACAATGAGGTAACCTCAAATGGTACAGACGCAATGAGGTAACCTCATATAGCACAGACGCAACTTCAAGAAAGAGAGTGCGTCGTTGGTTTCTAGATTCTCGTGCCAATGACTGGTGCCTCAAAGTTAGGGAAGGTAGGGGACGGAGAACAAGGATGGACAACTATGGTTCAAAGACGTATGTGAAGGCAAGTGCATGCATCTCCATCAGAGAACTTCCGCGTGGCTCAACGTTTCCTGTTCAGCCATTTCCCGCCATCTACAGCAATTAGAGGACAGCTTGATACTTCATGAGCTGAGAGAGCATCACGAATAGCATATATCTGCAATAACCTTCTGCAAGGTAGCCACAGCGCAGCTGGACGGTCGAAACGATCATGAAGCACTCGAGACGTCGTTCTGGCAAGGACTGCAGTGCGCTGATGTCTTGTCCTTGGAATCATCTAATTAATTGTATCGTGACGTGTGGTGACATGTGGATCCTGAACTATAACCACAAGAGAAAGTGGCAGTACCTGCATATTTGCATGTTCGGGAAAAACACCTAAATGTTTTCATTAACAAGGTTCATGTCAAATAATATTTCGCTGTTAGAGTTGTGGAAAGTGCTTTGTCTTTTTATTAAACACCATTCACGATTCAATGAGTAATTTTGAAATCAACCATAGAAATATGCCACTGCCCTACCTGCATATATATTAACAGGCACAATGATCGGCGTGCGCCTAGTAAAGTTGGTAACGATGAAGGGAAACATACACTATTGTGTGTGAAAATTGATGATCCGAATGAATCCAAACACGGAGGATGTGTAGAACAGTGTACCGGCAATAAGTGATTACTATTGCAAAGAGAAGGCGTACACTTCGGCCCAGCAGCGCCCTCTCTTGTGTGACAGGATAGGTCCGTGTTACGTCAAGCTCAGTTAATGAAGAGCCAGCAAACGAAGTGAAAGCAAGTGCCAGTATGCCTCGTCGACGTCAAAGGGCGCCATATCAGCATGTGAGTGAGTTCGAACGGGGCAGAATGATTGGTTCCCGGGAAACGGGTTTGCTATACCGTGACATTTCGGCTCATACAGGGCAAGCTGTTACGACAGTGATGCGTTTGTGGAACCAGTGGGTAGAAGAGGGTCGTCGTACGCAGCGACGAGCGGGTACTGGACCACGCAATATGACCACAGCAAGGGGATGACCGCCATCTTGTCCACATGGCCGTAACGGACCGTACAGCCTCGGCACAGTGTTGTCTCGACACTGGAGCACTGCAACAGGTGTAAACCTGTCTGCGTCGATGGTTCGAGTCTGCTGCGGGCTGGACTGGTGACACGCATGCCAGAGCATTGGCTTCCATTGCCCATAAACCACAAACGCCTCAGACTGCAATGGGCACGTGCATGCCGTCACTGGCGTGCTGAGTGGCAAAATTTAGTGTTTCCGGAGGAGTCCCGCTTCAACCTGTCCTACAGTGATGGCCACATACGTGTTAGACGCTACCGTGGTGACAGCGATCTGGCAGCCTGAATTGTGGAGCGGCATAGTGGACAAACGTCAGGTGTGATGGTTTGGGGCGCCATTGGATACAACATGCGATCTCGACTCCTACGTATTGAGGGCAATCAGAACAGTAACAACTACATCAGGGAAGCTTTAGAGCCCGTGGTACTGCCCCTCCTTCAGGTGACTCCACATTTCATATTTCAGCAGGACAATGCCCAGCCTCATGGGGCGAGGCATGTGCAAGCCTTCTTCAATGAACGATTGTACCATTACTTCCCTGGCCTGTACGTTCGCCTGATATGTCACCTATCGAACGTGTCTGGAGATAAGGTTGGTCGACGAGTTATCCGTCACGGTGCTCCAGTAACCACTGTTGATGCTTTGTGGACTCGCATACAAACCGCATGGAGAGAGATTCCCTAGGAACATATCCAGGTCCTCTTTGATTCCATGCCACGACAGCTTTGATTGCAGCACGTGAGGGCTCCACACCATACTGCATTCTCAAGGACAGAGATCATGTACAGTTCTGTAATCCTAATCAATTGTGTATTGTCATTTACCTAATGTGTGGTATAAAGTTCATTTTCATCACATGTACTTTTTGTGGTGTTGCATTTTTTTACAAAGGTAGAGCAGTTCCATGACTTAGAGTTGGCTTTTAAAGTGTTTTTTAAACATTTCTGAATACTAAATTTTTTATTTTACTTTTTGTTTTCTTAATTTATATTAGTGTAAAAATTATCACTTTCATTAATTATTTTTAATTTTTCCGGCTTTTGAACAGTTTCTCTTGGATGGCCGCTAAATATAGTGGTAAATCGCATGGCAATGTTAATTTTACATGTGGTGGAAGAATACACAATGTGCATACAAAGAGATCTTAAGCAGGGCTTTCAAACGTGCTCAGTTTACCGTGAACAACCTATACTAGGAGAAACCATTATTGTAATTTCGTACTGGGCAGCAATGGACGTAAATCTCTGAGAAAGCAGCCACATCTCAACTAGAAATGGGCGCTCTGGACTTAGATGGCACTAAAAGAGAAAACAAAACAACTTCTAAGCAAGTCAAGTTTGTAGCTGCGCAAAACTCAATCGCGAATACATTTAGACTATAATACACGACGTGTTTTTTGTGGTCTTAATTATTTATCAAAACATTCGTAAACATATATATGCAATTGCATTGCTTGCAAAAAGTTTTAAGTGTGTATTTACGAAGATAGCGTAATTGCTACAGAAATAATTTATATGTGAAAAGTGTATGTCAATTTTGAAAAATAATTTCGTGATTGGAGTAGCTTTTCAAGTGAGCGAAATTACCCCGAGGATCTTACGTTTGTCTCAATTTGTCCTTACTGTAACAGCTTCTTGACAAAGAGTTTTTTTGTTTCTTTGCTTACAAGGGTGGTTTTGCATAGCTTATTAAAAACTGTTTCTGTCTTTATAGGGAAAAATTTTTCTTAGAATTNTTGCTTACAAGGGTGGTTTTGCATAGCTTATTAAAAACTGTTTCTGTCTTTATAGGGAAAAATTTTTCTTAGAATTTTCTAAATATATTTTAAGTTGGTTTGAAAAAAAAGTGAGCCAAACCAGTAATATGATAACCTGAATATTTTAACATTTACTAGAAAGTATCAAAAGTAAGTAACTACAGTGTAAAATCAGTTTATATGCTGCAAAATATAATTTGTTATCGCATAGAAAAAGTGTATTAAATACGAGCCACTGCAAAGTGGGCTTGCCAGAACCTTACCTTGTCGTTGCAATAGCTCTGCATACGTGTTTGTGGTAATGTCAGTTACACGGTAAAGAGAGTTTGTGTTCTGAAAAACAACCGTGATTAGTGAATAGGGTGAAGTAAGAAAACCTTTAAAATTATGCACATTAAAAAAAAATTGCTAGGAGAGCTCCGAAACTCGAAGTCGCATCCCCCCTCCCCTCCGGGAACGTGTTGCTAGTCTAACGCCTTTTACCAAACGACCACTACCTTTATCTTATTGTGGTCACATTAGTAGGTTATGTAAGACCAGAATATGTCATATATTGGGAAGAATTGTGTTAGTAATTTCCAGAATCTTTGCACTTCTGGAGAACTATATAAAAGCTCAGTTGCAGTTTAATAACTGCAGAGTAACTGGCTTGTGGATGTTTGCATAGAAGAATATAGTAACTTACTAAAAACTACGATGTAAGACAGAGAACCTCTATCATCGTTAAAACTTTACATTTNATAGAAGAATATAGTAACTTACTAAAAACTACGATGTAAGACAGAGAACCTCTATCATCGTTAAAACTTTACATTTGGTATGAAGTAATATTTTTTTACTGTAAACAAAATCAGCCTAATCAAAGTTTATTTATTTGTTATAGAGGAAGGTAATATTGCCATAAAACCGAAAATTTATGAAGAAAACATAACAGCAAACTTATGTTTATGTAATCTTCTCTTTGAATTGAAGTAATATTGAGTAACTGTGTATAAAACAGCTTCAGTCATTGCCATACAAAAAATTTTGTAAGGATTTTTTTAGAGTGTAATATTTTAAAAATAAATTTCGAAGTAACTTAAGTACTATTGTCAATGGATGTGATTTATATCTGAGGTGCCTATCTGTTCTTGCGAGGCTTAACTGGAGATGGTTCATACTCACACTTAACGTGACACCGAATTCACAAATGCCGGCTGCAGAGGGGGTTGCAGAGGGGGCTGCAGAGGGGACTGCATAGGGGCTAGAGCACAGTAATCTGCTAGTCCTGACAACGCCTTTAGACTTCCTCAGCGTCAGTATCTGACGTAATATAAACAACAGTTAACAGCAGTGGCAGCTACCACCAAAATGTTGTTTGTTTTGAAATAAACGCCATTAATGTTCCATAAATGCAGGTACCAAGGCTTTGGGTGAATTCCNCCAAAATGTTGTTTGTTTTGAAATAAACGCCATTAATGTTCCATAAATGCAGGTACCAAGGCTTTGGGTGAATTCCTGCATTGAGCGATAAAGGCAGTTAGGTAGTTAGTGCTCAACGTTTCATCGACAGCGAGGTTATTACAGACGGAGCAAGCCGCTCAGAGAAGAAGGGATGGGGATGTAACAGTCTTCCAGAAGTTATACCACTACGTCACCTTGGTCGGCAAGAGGCGAAGAGCATTCGCAATAACTCATCCGGCAACCCCTTTAACCAGACATTTGTTCTCAGGTTGCAAAGAAATAAGAAACACAATTTTTGGCGTCGTTTAAGTATTCGGTTGTTTTGATGACATACTATGTAATCGAACCTGGGGATGAACTAACTNACAATTTTTGGCGTCGTTTAAGTATTCGGTTGTTTTGATGACATACTATGTAATCGAACCTGGGGATGAACTAACTCCTGAGGATAAAGTAAGCAGTGTCGGCAGAGTTTTCTTGAGTTATTCCGTCTGCTACAAGATATTGAAAGTTAAACCCGCAAGCTTCCTTACTCGGGGCATATTTCCGCCACGTATCGTGTGGCAATATAGAAGTGTTACAGTAGCAATTTGCTTTAGGGCCGGGAAGAAATGGTAACTCAGCAGAGGTATTGGTTACGACATATTAAAAACGCGTAGGCTGCCTTACGAATGCTGAGAGTTCTCGTACCATGAATGCACAACTTTGCGTCAGAACACAAAGCGTTACGCTGGGATTTCGACCGATTCTCTTATGAATATGTAACCACGACGAGGGTATGTAAAATTGCATTGTTTTATTTGCCACATTAAAACGCGTTTCGCACACATTTGAGCACACGTAATGCTTGCGTACGCAATGTAGGTGCTCTAGAAATGCACGTAGCTTGTTATCACGGCTATCCGGCTCTGGGTGAAACGGGTTTGCAAATGTTGGTTTTCATGAGCCATTCAAACCACGAAAACGAGCAGACGGCTGTAACAACAGATTATTCCGTTTCAATGTCGCATCTTACATTCAGGTTAAGCGAACCAAACCAGCAATGAAACAGCTTCCATGCGGAAGATAATAGCATATATCTGCCAGCAATCTATATACGACAGAACTGGCTGTTGTTTCAGAAANCAGCTTCCATGCGGAAGATAATAGCATATATCTGCCAGCAATCTATATACGACAGAACTGGCTGTTGTTTCAGAAACTTACAATGTGGAGAGACACGTTAAGTCCAGATATCGGAAATATTTCTGCTACATGAACCAACGTTGTATTTGAGGCAGGGCAAGTGTGGTGTGCCTCGTCAAAGTACGTTTATTTCTTGTTACGTTTTAAATTTTACGTTAAGTTATAGAATCCAGGCCTATTAATTGGCTTACTTATCACAGTTTTTAGACTTATGAAGTTATGTAACACACTCAACCTCCGAGAAGTTAAAGACTAAGATATCGTTATGTTATGGTAGAAAATATCTGAAACCTTAAAAAAAAACTATTCCTAACCGGTATTTGGGCATAAACAAATGTTTGTTTGATTTTATCTTCATCGGTAGTTTCAAAAATTCTGCTTCATAGTTTAAAATGACTGCACTTTTACAAAATGTCTTATAATAGAAGAATGATTATTGAAATTCGTGTTGTAAAGTTTCAATAATACTTTTGCAAAAGCGACAGAAATTTCTTTAACTACTCACATGTGTCAGGCTCACCTACTCAATTGTACCTAGCTTTTTGGCATGCCTTTGTATGCAAGAGCAATGTATAACGTCGAGCAACAAGAATGGGAGCAACCAAAAATTAGACAAGAGTTTGGCTCTCATTGATTACGATGCGATTTCTAGATTTCCTTGAGGTTTTTCTCACCATGTGTATGGACAGTCTTGCATCGTGGTTTTAATTGGTATTACAAAGTTTATTCGTAAAACAACTCAAGTGGTTTGGTACTGTTAAATAAAACTATATCCTAATGAAACTAAGCCAGTCTTTTACCTCAGAAACTTAAGTATACCGAAGAGGCTAATTTTAATTTGCGAGGAACTTTCAGGTTCGATACACAAATAATGTTTTGTGACTATTTGCTTTTCACTATCATGTGTAACATTCTGTAAGAACATAAAGAAGTTTAAACGTTTATATACTGCAATAGAGTGTTAAATAACGCCAGTTTCTTTATCCGTGACGCAAACAAATAACCACAGAATATGTTCTTTCAGTTTTGAAGAAATATTTATTATATTCTTAACTTGGTGGTAAGGCATGTATACAAATGTAATGTATTGGGGACAAAATGTGCTAAGGAAATTTCTTTGCAAACTTGTTTCAGGGCCAGGGGATCATAGTGCTATTGAAGAAGTCACGTAATGTTGTTATGACGAATATGAAACTTTGATATCTGTTTAAAGTGATGCGTAGCAATATTTAAGCATTAAAACATATGTATCTTACTGTTTTACTATAACAGAGGCTTATATTTAAGTCCTGCAAATAAAATGTGTGATTGTTTATAGTTGACGTATAACAGTATGACACCTGCCAAAGCTGAGGTTTGGACGTAGGTGTTGTAATCTGTTCTGTGGCGTGAGGCGCCAACACTTAATACTAGTCCTCAGTGATCGGGCGTAGGAATGCTTTGACACTGTTGTTTAATGGTCCAATTCACTAATGAATGAATACAGGATAATTCATATTTCACAAATCGAGGTTTTATTGTTGCATGAACATGTGAATTGATACATGAGCCCTTGAGACAACTCCCTCCCTTTTCTACGTATGCTCCGTACAATTCGCGTCGTAAAAGGGGGGGGGGGATCTTCGTCGCACTTGTTGGATGATTCTAAAAGATCCTTCACACTGCGGGATAACTACTAAAGGTCCTTCACACTCGCTGGATGACTGTACTTATCTGGCTTGCTGTGCTGGTAGTTGTTCTTGCAGATGAGGTCCGGTGAGCTGGAACTGCTCTCGTCCTGTCACGGGCGCCTCGGTGACTCGTCTCGACGTCCCTCCTTCTCGGGTCGACGCAGGACTCTGCGTCTGATGGCGGCTGGCTGCCGTTCTCGTCTCCTGCGGAATCACTCCTCCCTCCCGGAATCTCGTCGGCCGACTGCCATGTTTCCTCGGACTCCTCCGGTTTTGTAGGCCCTCATTGCCATATTAAACTGCCCCGGTTTCTCCAGGTAGCCGCGGACCGCCCCCCTGGGTAATCAACCGCGGGCGTGTACTCCAGCTCCATACTTGGGTCCAGCGTCTGCTGTTTTGTTCTGGTTTACCAGTTTCAGCACTCCGTTCTGTCCGTGCGGAAATAATTGAAAGGGGCCTCTCGTTGCGTTCGTCCAAACGCTCTCTCGGTTTTTATTGTGGTCGAAAGCCTGGGACAAAGCACAGCCTGGCGAGGTCATAAATACGTCTCGCCGTTCCTGCCTGCTCGCGGAGTCTGGCGTCTGTCCTTCTATTCTAGCTGGAGGTTTGTTGTTTGTTCGGCGTTGTGGGAATACTTCGGGATCTCCCCCTGGCCGCTGCCTTCGTGTTCTTCCCGCTGTCACCTGATTCCACACCGTGACGCTATTCTCCCGCATGTCCGCCTTCCCATGCAAATGGTCGTCTTGTAGGGCCGATCTGGCGCCGTTCCCTTCGTCACGGCTGCCAGGCCCTAAATCCTGATTTATGTCGTTCGCCTGCGAGCTTCGTTAGAGCGTGGTACGGACGAATAAAATATAGGGACGCCGCAGGCGTCAACAACNTGTCGTTCGCCTGCGAGCTTCGTTAGAGCGTGGTACGGACGAATAAAATATAGGGACGCCGCAGGCGTCAACAATGCCACTTACTCGACTAAACCTGAAAATCAATACACAAAGTGGGATTTCAAATTGTTTAAATTAAATAAAATACTGCGATGTTAAATACAAAGATCTTGAAATCACCTTGTGATAAAAAATAAAAAATGAGAAAAATTTATCTCGCTGTATTTTTGCACATTTTACACAAATATTCGCCTGATTTCAATATCCATGCCACTGTTTTTGGTTGACTGAATACAGTATGCTACATATATATCACCTATTAGAATATTAATGTTAAATTAGGTTTGCAATTTTGCGTTACACAAATCTTAGAGCCGGTTTCACAATGTTAGATTTTGTTCCGATTAAGGCCTAAATAAAAATCATGTGTTGGTTAATAACATTTAATTTTTACCGATGTATGCCTACAATAAACAATGTTTAATTTGCCTGTATCAAACAATTATTAAACACAAAAACATGTTTCGATAACGGAACTAATCAAAACATTTAAAACAAAGAGTATAGTAATTCTGGGCCGGTGTAATGTTATGCCCACTCAGATCACACATACACAGACAATAAAACTAACTATATAAACANACACATACACAGACAATAAAACTAACTATATAAACAACACACAAAACACACACGAACACAGATACGCCACAACATCAAGTACAAGAAACATTCGCGTACCAAGCCCTCTGACTCCTATAGGTGGCAGGATTGTGGTGGTAAGGGTGGAGTCAGAGGCACCGTTATAACTCTATAACGTAACAAATATTTAACCATTTCTTCTTCTAATTTCTATTTCCAAGCCCCATCAATTCTTTGTGGGAAATTTACTTAATCTGTTTGTATAATGACACCGCCTCGGATGGCCATTTGGCTAAGTGGGGATTAAAGTAGTTTTAACTGTTCTGTCGTATGCAACCATCTGGGTGGTTTTTTCGTTTGTCATTTGTTTATACATTACTGAGGCCACCATATTGGATTTTATAACTTACTTTTACATCATCTAGGTGGCACTAGTGTATTAATTTACACACCAGATGAGCTGCCGATTTAGCCACCAGGTGGCAGCCATATTTCTTTATGTTTTTAAAGTATATGAAGTGCTGTCACCGCCCTCCATACTCAATTATATTTTCAATGTTAAGAAAGTGTTAATTTCTTGATCTCATCACCAAGTGAGCTGACAGCACTCACATTTGTTTCATAGACACAAAAGAAACTATAATTATTCATCCTATATAATAATCATTTTACCAATAAACGGTATATCTACATTCATAATTTATAAAATCAATAATTTGGTATATTAAAATTTTTAATTAAGAACAATTAAAAACACTTTTCGTTTTAATACTAATCAAATTATCATTGAAATTAAGTATTTATTACGTTACCCCCCCAACCCTCATTTTAGTCCGACCAATTATTCACCCTCGCTTAATCTCTTACCACTACTCATCTTGTTTTCAACATAGCCTGCCAGAGCGTGCTGGTGTGGGTAAAGTATATAATGGGAACAATGCCCACCCACCCTCGGCACAGTTTCTTGTCTCGTGCCAGAGATGACAGATCGCTCTCTCACACCTCGTATTTTAGAATTCTGACTGGTAAGTTCATATATGTAATTACACCAGGTCACAGGATATTATCAAGTGGGTACGTAATACACATATCGCTTCCCGCTAAATTACAAATCTGCTCAAATTTTGAGTATTGGTTTGGACCAGCTAGTCTCTGGAGGAATATGTAACCTCTTAAAATACGGAACTAGAACTTGCATGCATAAACATGCGCAGCTGTAGGACCTTCACCTGCCAAAAACCGCAGTGTACAGTCTCCTTTACAGCAGGGTACGAGTGTACTTCCCACAAAACCCAGGGTTCAGGTTGAGCATCCACCGTCGTGCCAGCAACCATCACGCCCAAGAACCGTGGCACGGTCTGGGTTGGTTAATGACAATGGTTTCATGCAGGCCCAAACTGCATCCGATCACAGTCTAAAGACCAATGCTGCCACAACGAGAGCGCGTATTAGAGGGTTATTTGCAATTTTTATACTGAATGGGGGCAAATGTCGTTGTTGGCTCTCCACATAAACAAGTCACTAATAAAATTTAATGTTTGGGTCGAACGTAGCTTTGCAAAAACGGCCCCATTCAACGCAATTAAGGTATTCAAATCGAAAAGCAAAATATCGAAAATTCGGTAAAAACTCATACTGGAAATATACGTCACGAGAAAGAAGCATAAGAAAAGCGTGATTCAGGGTAAATATTAATTATAATAAATTACAGTGTGCCCCTTCCCTTCTAAACCACATGCTTGCCGCCCTCCTTAGCAAAACATTTTGTTTCAAAATGTGTGTTGGGGAAAAAATCATATGTCGTTTAAGGATGCGTTATGCAGCTTTCCATAAGTAATCAAGACTCTAAAAATCTAAAACTAGAGTTAAAACCACTTCGCTGCCCCCACAGTAAGCGATACGCACAGTGAAGGATCCCATACATTCCTCATCACCAAGGCATAGACGCTAATCATTAAAAATCATTTCCTCCCAAGTTAAAAATCTGTACATTACGAAATTTAGGCAGTGGGAAAAAAATACCCACATGGTTACGCCACGTACGGCGATATTTCTAGCTCCCAGTGTCCGCATATAAAATTATTCATACGCACAAATAATGTACGTATAGTAAGTTTTGCGGGGAAAAAAAGTATGTACCTTTAGGAGACGCTAGCGTAAAGGTACACACACCACAAGTACAAAATCATAGAAAACAAGTACGTTCGGTAAACAAAATGTCTGTATTTTCATGGATTTGTGTGCGCTCGCTCCATTAGGAGATATATATGTTCCGCGGTAAAACACCTCCACCCTCTTCCTCAGCGTATCATCACACTGCTACGTGACTTACGCCAAATGAAAAGTGACACGAGGCCATGTGTATGTATATGTGCGGCCTCTGATCCAGCAGGTGTCAATAGTATACGTTCTTTGTGAATTACACTTACTAAAACACAGTTTTATTCCCGAGATGCTAGTCCACCATGCTGATTTATACCGCAATGCGAATTCCCGCAAATTCACGCGCATACACCTCTCATTCATCACCCTCCAACCTCGTCGAGAATATAGGGAAAGACTTAAAAAGTGCGAAAAAAAAGTAGTGCATATTGCAACCAGTGCATTACGGAGGCCATGAGATTTTAGAGTTAAGTAATCCCTTTGTAATGTTAAAAAATTAATTCTATGTACATATTTTTTTGTAAATAAATGCTGGCTCAAACTCCTCCTCTTTTGTTTTTTTTCGTATAAAATTTAATGTGACATTTTTTTTATTAATTCTGGTAAAACCAAATATACTTTGCGTTGCTGTAAAAATTAGAAATAAAAAATAAAAGTTACATTCTGCACTTTTTCATACGTCAAACACACACACACAAAGAGCCCGAAATATCCCAATTACAGGCGAGACTGATAGATGCATTAAAAACTATAAAGACAAAAGCATACTTAGAGAAGTGGTCACGAGTCCCATCACAGAAGTAAACGAGAGGCACGTGCAGTCGTAATCTGAGCTCGCGCACTCGGCCAGCCGCGCTGCACCAGGTGTTNCAGCTTGATTTATTTCTCACACACGCCAACTTTAATTCATAGGATAATAAACACAGATATCTGCACGCACAAGTCAATGCCAGGGAAGACCCACGTTCACGGGGACCCGCTCTCGATTATTGACTCGTTCAGCCGAATTTCGTTTTTAAAAATCATTCCAGGTGATTGCTGGGATGGTTTCTTGGTCGAGTCCTTACTCGTTTCCGTTTGCCTGTACAAATCGCTCCCGTCTCAAAATGCTATAAACTTTACCTTTTTATTATAATTTTAGCTTGTACACCACCTATCAAATGTAAGCTTTCGCTAATATTTTACGAGAATCGAGTAAGCAGACAGGAATAAAAAATATTTATACATGTTCATTATAATTTCTTTGGCATCAAATCCGTGACATCAAGCATTCAGAATCACGAGTCATCCTCGTTTTGAGGACAAAAACCTAATTTTAATAATAATAATAAATAAAATCGCAACAGGTAATGCAGGCAAATACGTACGTATTAATATTAAAAAAATTTGTATAGAGCACAAATATTTATTTGCATCAGCAATGCCTTGCATTTTTTAGACACCTAGAAATCAATTTACATTTTACAGGTATTTAAAGCTACCATTTTGCACCTGATTCGTTGTAGACCATTCTGATAACGCTAGGAATATATACTGAATCGGGTCATTATTATAACACTCTTCATAACACAGCAAACGAGTCCTTTCATCTGTTGATGAATATACATAAGAAATACTTCCACACCCACATACATGGGGCTCAATTAGTGTTAAACCTTTGAGAAAAAAAAACTAACAGAATATTCGATCAGCAAGCTTCCACAAAAGGAGCGTAAACCTCCTTTCATGAATAAAAGATTTAACCCTCTTTGCGTCGGGAAAACCTTAGGTATATATATATATTCTCGCACGAAACACAGTTAAGGTAAAGGTAAACTCATTACGGAGAAGGAAAAAAAATGCAATGCATATTAACGNGGTAAACTCATTACGGAGAAGGAAAAAAAATGCAATGCATATTAACGAACTCATGACAATACTCTTCATGGCCCGAACAGTGCTACATACTTATATTTTCGAATCGACGCGATATTCCGAGGTGAAAAAAGCTTAGTATTTTCAGTTGTATTAATCTTGAACCTTCAGACAAAACGTCTGTGTTTACACACCAAGGACCTGACCATTGAAAAAAATTAATGCCCAGTCCACACATATTATTTTTTATAATTAAACTGTACGCAACGTAATATCAGATCTGAATACGGATTGAAAAAAGCCCCCAGTCCATTACGAACCTGCAGTGATTCGAGTGTAGACATAGACATACGAATGGTACATTCTCTAAAGGACAGACGTGAGAGGTAACTCGACTATTATCGATATTCTTTTTTACTACAAACTTCGTGCAACTCCATATTGCTCAGGAAGAGTTCTGATGCTAGCTAACATACTTGCGATCTATCAGTCCCTCGTGATGCCACGAAGATATAACATCTCGTATAATGCTAACACATAAGCAATAAATTCGCGAAAAAATGTTTAACATATTCTTGTTTACGCACATGAGGTTTATTAGATACCCATGCAAAATTAAAAATTATCAGGCTGAAGGAGAGGTTACTGAAGTCAGAAGGCCTACTGCAATCTGCGACATTACGATGTTTTGGACACACAAGTTCAGGCTCTTCATCTGAAACAGGACCGCAGGCTCATGCAACGATGACCTCTTCCATGGTGTCACATAAGAGGCGGGCTGCAGTGGCTGGAGCTCCAGTTTCCCATCTCGAGTACGCGCGCAGCATCCTTTCTCTCGTACACACATCTCTTCACAGGAGGTCCACCGCAACACCAGCCCAATCTTCGCCCCAACATGACAAGACAGGTTCGAGTCCCAGCAGGGTCACTCACAGATTGTCGCCCTTTCATTTCTCGGAAACATTTTTCAAAAGCATTCCTCATTCCTTAAAATAATACTCAAAACATCTCTTCCTTATTTCGTTTGTTTATATAAAAAAACTTAGCTGAATCAAACAGCCCGAGAAAGACATAATAATTCATATTGACCCATATTCCCTCTAGAGCATTTTATAACGCAATTTTTACTTAAAACATACCCTTAATTCGATTTTGCACGCTACTAAAATAATAAGTTTTTTCATAACTGCAGTAGTGTAAGATTCAAGATATTCAAAGTGCACACATAAAAGTACATAAAGTTATGATCCTACTTTTTCCATACATTCAATGTATATAGTTCTCTGATATTTGCAGATGATGGATATTATACAATGGTTTCATTCTATGTAGTCCCTTTCCTAAAGTTCACTGATGATTGACGATATACCCTTAATGTGCAAGCCAATAAAATGTCTGAGACTCAACAAGTTCATTGGCATCATCAGGAAATATGTAGTCGGCGTTCTTGTCATTTTATGCATTATTCACAACACTTTTTTCAGAGAATCCGGTGGGGAAATATTTGAGGACGTCGACAAAATCGTCTCTGTTTTCACCGTCAACACTGTCTTCATTATAGTGTCAATGACCCTTCTCCTTTTCAGCAGAGGCATTACCCGCTTCTTCATCAACACAAACATCAACGAATGTTCTTTCCTTTGAAGGAGGAGTATCGTTGGCAGCATACGTCTTCGCAGATACTGGTGCTTCATTATTTCTTCGATGTTCAACTTAACGTGTATATTTCATACGAACTGATTGTATGGCACAATGTTCGTTGCTTGTATTGGCCGTTGTTCCCTAGTAATCTATGGACATACTATGCAGTGTATTTTTAACAGGAAGAAGCGCTATCGTCAAATGCCGTTTCTCAGTAGGAGAAGGAATACCGTATTTACCGACCATGATGTGATTATTTAAGTTACCACGTCGAGTGAACTGCCTAGGACAGTTTTTGCAGCTAAAAATCACACGAGATGTGTTCTTTAAACAGTCACTCTTCTCATGTCACCGCGCATAGCAACATTCACTGAAAGACTTGGCACAGTAACAGCATTGTTTTCCATGTAATTTGTGGGCAGTTGTTGAAGGTACGCATGAAGTCGTACAGGATACAATCAATTTCACATCGTCAGTGGCTTGCATCGTCTTCAAGTACACTTGAATTCATAATCTTTACTCATACTGACTGACTCCTGCCAAGATGTTACTGAGTTCCTGGTTTAAAAATAACTAACCTATGGTACATATATATACTGATTTACAAATGTGCAGATAATTCATCGCATTCATTAAAAGTGTCGGGTATCAGCCATTTTTCATACGGCGCATAGCCGATGCTGTTTTGCAAGCTATTGCCCGAGGAACCCTCGAAGTAAACGAACAGTCGCTGGATAACTCACCATCCACACCGCTCATTCGCGAACATGCTCATGACAGTCGATGTAGCACATCCGACCAGGACTCGAACTGGCGACACACACTCGCAAACATCTTCGATGCCCAGAAGCAAGTCGCCCCTTTGCGGTGCATTTCGCAAAATTTTTCACGAATAATTCATCCATTGTACGAACTTACCCTGTCGAATAACTTCACGAAACATATTGTAAATTACCCATCTGATTCGAGGAACATTTTAGGTTGTCCTATTTTAAGGATCCTGTCTTATTCTCCCACAAGGCATTCTGTCATACATTTAAAATAAAATAAAATATTGGGTCGCTCTGAGAAAACCCAAATACTCCTTCGCCCCACAACATAACACGAAGGTACTTACATAACAACATATTATTTTAATATGATTGTAGGTGTATATGTATCAGATCGGTGGTAAATATAATAAATTAAAAATAAAAACTTTTAGTGTCGTATTTTAAGAGGTTACATATTCCTCCAGAGACTAGCTGACCCAAACCGATGCTCCAAATGTGAGCAGATTTGTAATTTAGCGGGAAGCTTTATGCGTATTACGTGCAAACTTGATAATATCCTGTGACCTGATGTAACTAAATATCTGAACTTACCAGTCAGAATGCTAAAATACGAGGTGTGAGAGAGCTATCTGTCACATCTGGCATCAGACGAGAAACTGTGCCGAGGGTGGGTGGGCATTGTTCCCATTATATACTTTACCCACACCAGCACGCTCTGGCAGGCTATGTTGAAAACAAGATGGGTAGTGGTAAGAGATTTAGCGAGGGTGAATAATTGGTCGGACTAAAGTGGTGGGGTGGGGGTAACATAATAAATAATTTATTTAAATGGTAATTTAATTAGTATTAAAACGAAAAGTGTTTTAATCGGTCTTAATTAAAGTTTCTAAAATACCAAATAATCGATTCTATAAATTATGAATGTAGATATACCGTTGATTGGTAAAATAATTATTATATGGGATGAAAAACTACAGGTTCTTTTGTGTATATGACACAAATGTGAGTGCTGTCAGCTCACTTGATGATGAAATTAATGATGATGAAATCAATAAATTAACACTTTCTAAACATTGAAAATATAATCCAGTATGGAGGATGGTGACAGCACCTCATATACTTTAAAAACATAAACAAATATGGCTGCCACCTGGTGGCTAAATTGGCAGCTCATCTGGTGGGTAAATTATTACACTAGCGCCACCTAGGTGATGTAAAAGTAAATTATTAAATCCAATATCGCGGCCTCAGTAATGTATAAACAAGTGACAAACGAAAAAAACCACAAAGATGGTAGCCTACGACAGAATGAGCAAAGGTGAGTGGAGTGTTGATGAGTGGGGAAGAGGGGCGTTCGAACGAAATTTTTCGAAAACATACGCGCAATTGGCCAATGAGAAGCATTGGTGGTGATCGAACGAAGGTAAGTAATTGGGCAATTATATATATTGGAAGGGGAAGTGGTGGGGGGTCAGTCGTCTGCTGGGAGTGTTGCTGAAGGGAAAACCTCAGGAAATGTAATTTTTTTAAAAATAAAATTGTTAGTAATAATTTTTTACGTAATAAATTGTTCATAATTTAAAAAAATTATTTTAATACTTATTTTAATAATTGTTCATTAATTTTTAGATAATTTTTCTATAATTTTTTGTAATTGTTTGGATTTTTTGGGGGCTTGATTAAAGTTCACCGGGGCCAAGCGAAAAGGTCAATGTCAAGGTCACTGACATCCAACATGTCGGGCAAGATGGCCGCCGGGTACCGGAATGACAGAGCATTAACAGCTCCGATCTCCTACGCCAGACGCCGACGGCCCATAACATACGTATTAATTCTACTTATGGTATATTAATATTTATTATATACATATGTGACCCCCATTTGAAGTATCTTCCTGATATACAAGCATATTGCTATTGCAGGTAAACATGCCATTCTTAATACCCCCAATTTTACTGAAATAATGCCAATGGTTCTACAAGGGCGTTCCGAATGTGTAGAAATTTAGGTCGCACTTTCGTACAAAATCACAAACCAAAGGTGAGAGTTTGCATATTTAAAACTTGAAATGTGTTAATTAAGCCCAACATGTTTGATTGCAAGTTGTCTTATATTTCACTGTGTATGGCCTTTTAACCTCAATTCTTTATAGAGCCACTATTTTGAAAATGAAGACCTGACATACTGAAATCGTAAAAGTTCATAGCGATCTACCATAGCACTATTTGTGTTTGACATTTTGCGGGAAATGCATGAATGTTTCCCTAGATATGACTCAAGAGTAAAATTTTTTTTCTGGTGGCGATATATTCTGAAATTACGAAGCGTTAACGACATAATTTATTGAACATAGTGCCCATAACGCAGACAATCAGAACGTCAGTTCTAAATTTCAAGGAGATACGTGGTTCCTTACATATAACGTCACATCAAACATTTTTAAATTAGATATATTAAAAAAAATTGCCTGGGACTCGAGAAATGTATAAGTTGCGTATCCTCATTAAATAATATACATTTACCCAGTTTGATGAAAATCAGTGTATGGGCTAAAATGTTTTCAGGGTCAATACACAAACAAATAGAACGTTATCTAAAAGTCCTTTCTCCCCTTCCGAAAGCAGGCTTAAAACTTTGCGTATCAGGTACGAGACTAACATTCCAATTGTTTTTCAATGAATCAGTAGTTTACTTCATGTATGAAGGTTTCAGGAAAAACAACGAGTGTTTACTTTTTACAAAGTGTACATTAACTTACTCAGAGAAAATTTACGTGTGGTAAGCGGACGTAAATGCTATATTCGAGGTCACACGCCATTCTATTCCGGAAGTGTGTGATCATGAACAATTTTAACAACACCGATAATGAATTGTTGACTTCTGATTCTTGTTGCCGATATTGAAAATAAGATGAGTCATTTAAGAGTACTAAATACGAGACAGATAATACTTATTATTGAAACTAATGAAAACTATTAATAGAAGTTTGTTCGAATGTGTTACAAACGGAAGCTCTCATGGGCCCACTTAAGTGTGTACTAAGGGGCGTTTACTTTCCTGCACAATTACCCACGCGTGCATTCCCACAACCGGACGTAATGCAGTGTAGTTGACAATATCCTGAGAGGCAGGTGACACTACACTTGGTTGTTCAGACATATGGGCGGCTCTTAACAACGAGGTCTTGAAGCCGATATGGGATGAAATGAGGTGAGAATGGAGCAGGGCTGGAATGCAAGGGTGGGGGAAACGGGAGATCCCGAGAAAACCCGCCAACCAGCGGTATCGTCCGGCACGATTCCCGCTTGAGAAAATCCGGGAGTGACCCAGCCGGGGATTGAACCCGGCTCGCCTAGGTGGGAGATGAGCAGTCTACCCGCTCAGCCACCGCGGTCCCCATTATACTTAGTGCTGTGGAAACTTCCATCTCGTTTGTTGTGTACACTACGTAATCCGCTCCCGATAAATAGAAAAGTGAATGAGAATTGCACTCCTCATCATGAACTCACAAAAGCTTCTTCAGAATTGAGGCTTCTGTCATAGAAGAGTAGGTAAGACGCGAGGAGAGTATTAAACGTAGTCTATACAAAGTTCGGTGTGCAGAGAGGTTCGTGACTCACCGGCAACAGGGTGTAGTCTTCGGGCCTGGTGAAGATGCCGACAGGGTAGAGACCGTACTCGTGCTCCAGGTAGTGATGTGGCTTGCAAGCGAGCAGTGTGTAGTTCCCCTCTGCATCACCGTTCTCGTCCATGTACACCACATACCTACACACATCACTCCACTTCATTGCCACATACCTACACATATCACACCACTTCATTGCCACATACCTACACACATCACACCACTTCATTGCCACATACCTACACATATCACACCATTTCATTATCACATACCTACACACATCACACCACTTTATTGCTACATACCTACACACATCACACTACTTCATTGCCACATACCTACACACATCACACTACTTCAGTACCACATACCTACACACATCACACCACTTCATTACCACATACCTACACATATCACACCACTTCATTAACACATACCTACATATATCACACCACTTCATTACCACATACCTACACATATTACACCACTTCATTAACCACTCTCTACATTATAATTCATAAGGAGGGATTATATTATGGAATGTTATGTTTACAATATACACTGAGGCGACAAAAGTCATGGGATACCTCCTAATATCGTGTCGGACCTCCTTTTGCCCGGCGAAGTGCAGCAACTCGACGTGGCATGGACTCAACAAGTCGTTGGAAGTTACCGGGAGAAATATTGAGCCATGCTGCCTCTATAGACGTCCATAATTGCGGAAGTGTTGCCGGTGCAAGAGTTTAAGCACGAAATTACATCTCGATTATGTCACATAAATGTTCTATGGGATTCATGTCGGGCGATCTTGGTGGCCAAATCATTCGCTGGAATTGTCCAGAATGTTCTTCAAACCAATCGCGAACAGTTGTGGCCCGGTGGCATGGCGCATTGTCATCCATAAAAATTCCATTGTTGTTTGGGTACATGAAGTCAATGAATGGCTGCAAGTGGTCTCCAAGTAGCTGAACATAAACCTTTCCAGTCACTGATCGGTTCAGTTGGACCAGAGGACCCAGTCCATTTAATGTAGAAACAGTCCACACCATTATGGAGCCACCACCAGCTTGCACAGTTCCTTGTTGACAACTTGGGTCCATGCATTCGTGGGGTGTGCGCCATACTCTAACTCTACCATCAGCTCTTACCAACTGAAATCGGGACTCGTCTGACCAAGCCACGGTTTTCCAGTCGTCTAGGGTCCAACCGATATGGTCACGAGCCCAGGAGAGGCGCTGCAGGCGATGTCGTGCTGTTAGTAAAGGCACTCGAGTCGGTTTTCTGCTGGCATAGCCTAGTACAGCCAATGTTCGCCGCACTGTCCTAACGGACATGTATGTCGTACGTCCCACATTGATTCCTGCGGTTATTTCACGCAGTGTTGCTTGTCTGTTAACACTGACCATTCTGCGCACACGTCGTTGGTCTCGGTCATTAAGTGCAGGCGGTCGGCCACTGCGTTGTCCATGGTGGGAGGTTATGCCTGAAATTAGGTATTCTCGGCACACTCTTGACACTGTGGATCTCGGAATGTTGAATTCCCTAACCATTTCCGAAATGGAATGTCCCATGCGTCTATCTCCAACTACCATTCCGCGTTCAAAGTCTGTTAATTCCCGTCGTGCGTCCATAATCACGTCAGAAACCTTTTCACATGAATCAGTTGACTACAAATGAAAGCCCAACCAATGCACTGGCCATTTATACATTTTGTACGGGATACTACTGCCATTTGTATATTTGCATATTACTATCCCATGACTTTTGTCACCTCTGTGTATATAAGTATAAGAAAAAGCACATTTGTAAAACATATACTATTCTGATAATTTCACAGTTTCACTTGACAAAGTAATGAATAAAGTTACCAGGTGAATGAAAATAATATCACATGTGGTGTAAAAATATAAAATGTGCCTACAAGCAGAGTTTAAGGAGAGCTAACACATGTACTCAGTTGAATGCGAACAACCTGCACTGCCATGCACTAAATTACGTTACAAATGTATAGTATTGCTTGAATAAACATTACATTTGTCATACTATTTTAACCAGTTGTTTGTATCAACATTCTTATTACCTGTTGGAAATTGCATTTCTTTTCGACGTCGTCTTCAGGGTTAGGCAATTTTTGAGTTCAACGAGTGAAATTAAACACACCTAGCCTGTCTCGCTGCTTAAGGGGAGCTAACAAACGTAATTACAACATTCACAGTTGTTCTGAAGGAAAATCAACGTCGTAGTTTGGCTTTTCAAATCAAGTTGATTTTATGCAAAGTGATTCTGCACATAAAACTGTCGTGATAAACTATCTAGGTCATTAATATGAGGAAAGCTGAAACAACGGAAGTAAATTTGGACGTATTTTACACGTAGACTAGATATTTACTGTGGAGATTTATAAAAAATATAAATTGGCAATAGGAAAAGAGTAACTTTGACATTTGAAAAACATTTTTTGTCAGAACAGGCCAAAGTAATTAAATTTAAATACAAAATACACTAATACTGATAAAAACTCTTATATTTATCAATACTAATTTTTTAAACAAAATTCATATTGGTTCATCTTTTTTTGTGAAAATAATTCTAACTCCACAACTTTTAGATGTATTATGCAGAGCATAAAATGAGATACTGGTATATTATTACTGCCATAAGACAGCTGAACGTTCAGCTTTCGTAGCTGTGCATAGCCCTTAAATAAGAAAATTTTGCTGGAACAACAAAAATCACTCATTAATTTAACAGGCAGTCGTATAATAAGCTGTTAAAACTGCCTACGCTGTGGTGCACTAAACTGACAATACTGCATCATGCACTTCATAGTCAATTCTAAGCAAGCTTAACTGCTCCTTTATAAATAATATAGGAATCTTGTCCGTTAGTTTCGTTAATATCGGATTTACAATTTATTTATAGAGATATTTAAATTTATAGATATAATGATAACATTTACAAGAAATCTCTTTCCTATAATTTAAACCATAAGTCCTGAATTGCGATTATTTATAATTCTAGAACATTTTAGATCATAACGAGTTCAACGGCAGTAAATTTCAAACACATATATGAAATACATGAGGCGGGTTTTCCAGTCGAACTCAATGAAACGAAATTTTTTTCTGTTGATTCCTTTCATCCAAATTAGCTCATATTTAAAATTATATCTTTTAACCTTTCTAGCCAAGATGTAAAACTATCATTTATATGTTTTTGTTCTTTATTAAAAATAATGCCATAGAACATTTATGTAAAAAATTAAAAATAATTTATTTTAGCAACATTTAATTAAAATCGACACTTTAATTTCATAGTTGCTACTGTAATTGGCTATACAGTAATAATAAAGCAAATGTAATTGATGGAAAAAGTTGGTAGTCTCTTTACGCAAAGTGTTTTGAAACTACATGCCGAAATGCAAACCACGGCCTCTGTGGGCTAATATTATAAACAGTGAGTACTAGTAGCAAAATGTTCGAAACATTCATGTAGCATATTTAAACTTAAACTGATATTTTGAAAACAGCGCCGGGAGACAGCAACTTCTCATACCTCCGTAAACAAGTTGCATATTACGCAGGCGAATGTAACTGGCGTGTCATGCGGTGACTGACTGTACACGGACCACCATGAAACAAGTGCAGCCCCCCCCCCTNGGCGAATGTAACTGGCGTGTCATGCGGTGACTGACTGTACACGGACCACCATGAAACAAGTGCAGCCCCCCCCCCTTGTCAGTGTGGTGTTGGAAATGAAATACAGTCACCTCTGGCAGCTTGTACTTCTCAAGTCCTGATCTCCCGTTGTTCATGTAGTTTGACACACGTGTACTAACAAGCAACCACTAGCTACGTCCACGAGTGTATGGTGGGTGGCCTGTGTGCAGGCGGTCTCCGCATGGCGCGCCAGCTCCGTGCGCCTTCGTGGTATGCAACTTGTAGTGCAGGCAGGTACTTACGGTGGCCTATGTGCAGGCGCTCTCCACATGACGCGCCAGCTCCGTGCGCCTGCGTGATATGCAACTTTTATGTTCAGCCGCATTCCCCCGACGCTGTTTTGCAAACTTCAATTTAAATTTAAAAGTACTATATGAATGTTCCGTGTTTCGAATTACGACCCGAAGTTTAAAAACATCTTGTATAACACACTCAAATTATTAAATAATTTTATACACTTTTATAATAAATATAAATGCATATTAATTTAATATTTATTAAACATTAATTTTATAAATAATAAATTAAACATACTAATTATCATAAAGAAACACTTACTAGTTATTACTGCATGTAGTGTTACAAAAAACATCCTCTGCTAACAAAACTAGAGAGAGTTACTCATTTGCATTTTAAACTTCTAAAAGGTATAAATAAGAAAGCATGTATAAAAAAATGACACTCAAATAAGAAAAAATGGAAAATTTACTAATAGTAAAAACTGTTAACATTTCTACGTAGTATCAAATACTGCGATTATTATTTTTTTAAATATTTCATTTGTGAGACTTTTTGCTTTTTTAAGGCTTTTTAATTAACCGTCAAGGTTACTGCGCTCGTACTACCAATTTGTCAGTTTTTTCTTGGTATCTTAATAAAACACAGCTAAGCGCGTAGAAACATTTAACGTGCACCTAAACCTGCGTACATGATCCATTTTATAACAAATAAATAATAAGTACGTTTTTTTGTACGATTTTTAAACGTAAATTACAAGATATTGAACGCTGTTTGTAGATCACGTAATTGTACTCTTTCGCCGCGGGCAAGTAAGTGGAGTATCAAATGTGCATAGAAGATGGAACAAAACAGAAGTAAGATAATGAAGTAGGTGCGAATCACTCCATAGAGGTGCGCTCACAACCCTCTGTCGCATCCGTCAGTCACTCGTCTGTCCGGCGGTCACGTGATCTTCAACCAATCGGAGGGCAACTTTTTTTTCTATCAGTCAATGCATCACATATTTCTCGAACTTAAACTTTGAACGGACGGACGGACGGGCCACTGCCTTATGACAACATTCCGTAGCCGCGAATAAGCATTTTTAAATAAAAAACAAGGCGGTGGATATGTGTTTATTTATCTTTGTTGGTAAATTCAGGAATTTAAAATGTAAACAATAATTTAGTAAAAATTCTTATAAGGTAAAAACATTATTTCCCCAAAATGTTTTTCTCTCGAATATGTATTTCCAACTAAAATATACCTCCAACTAAAGAAAGACCACGATGTAAAGTTGTCACACTGAAATGCTGCAGTACAGAAGGATTGCCGGACGACGGCAGGTTGTGAGTCCAGCCGTGTACTCACAATTAAACTCATTTACTACAACATTGTTATGCATGTGTCTTGACTAGAAAAGTTACAATACTTTTTTTTAATATGAGCTAATTTGGATAAAAGTAATCAACAGAAAAAAAATTCCTTTCATTGAGTTAGACTGAAACATCCATCTCAAGTCTACATATACGTATTTTAAATTTGCTGACGCGGAACTCATTATTACTTTCACTTTGATTGTGATGCTACGCCTTCATTAGAATCCAATTACACTGTTTGAAAAGAGCGTCAAATTTCTGATCCTACTTTTGTTTTTGAGGCTATGTTAATAAAGGCTTCGCAGAGAGTTTTGGCTACCTTATCGAATCACTAGTTACTAATTACGGCGATTCTTTGACATGCATTTCCTCTGTTCGAAAATATAATGGCACGAATTGCACTTAATAAGGCGATAAACTAATTTTCACACCTTCCCATGGAAATGTCTCTTAATAGTATCACCAGGCATTTTTGTTATTAATTAACGCGTGCTCGCATGTAGAAGTTCGAGAGTTAAGATTGTTAAAGAGTATAACTTATTTTATACATTTTAGCATAATTAATGATTTTTGTTGGGATATGAAATAAGTTAAATGCAATGAAAATGAAGGAAAACGACTTTTCTCAAATGAATGTGGAGTAATGTGAATCACCAATTGGTATATTTATATTGATAATATCAACATTTTACAAAATAAATACGTTGGGATACTGCTCAAAATTATTATTCATGTTATAATTATATGAATAATATGTCTTGGAAATTTGTTGTAGAGTTTTACAGAATTTAAATTTTACAATTGAGATACAATGTAAAGTTAGAATAGTTAGAAGCTAAGCATTACCGCAGGTGGTGCAANGAATTTAAATTTTACAATTGAGATACAATGTAAAGTTAGAATAGTTAGAAGCTAAGCATTACCGCAGGTGGTGCAAGTGCTAGATTAAAACAAATTGCAAACTACCACTCCTCTGATCTAGTAATACTTTAGCTTAACCAAACTTTGTAATGGAATAAAAGTTTNAACAAATTGCAAACTACCACTCCTCTGATCTAGTAATACTTTAGCTTAACCAAACTTTGTAATGGAATAAAAGTTTAGAATATTTAAGAATGAATATTTGAAGTAATTGCTATCATATTCACAATGAAAAGCGTGATAAACTTTTTTTTTCTTATTATTTTTTCTTTTATTTAAGTTATCATCATTATTGTGTTAGGAAATCGTAAAATAACATCATAATATATTAAACAAGTTAGCTATCGAACAGCCTTTAAGGATCCAGCTGCTGCTCTGAAATTTGTTCAGTCCACGTGATTTTCTCTCACTTTCAAATCAAATGCCACGGTAGTTAATGAATATCTCCCTCCCCAAAGTCTCGTTATTAAGTGCCACACAAATCTCTCCTCTGCCACCACATATAAGATAAAAAGTTCTCTGGTAACGCTGGCGTTTTTTTAATATGCATTGTCAGAGGAAAGAAAAACTTTACCGTGGTAGCTAAATAAGGAAACCAGAAGGTAATAGTTTAAATTATGGTGTAAATTTATATACGCTTTTCTCCCATATGAAATACTTTATTTGTCATTACCAGCCTCTATCCTATTTAACACGGGTAAAATAGGTAATAATTTCCACGATCAATATATCGTATTGATTCATTCGTAACATGGGGGGATTTCACGAGGCAAAGTCGGATGCAACATTAATAGTTATGAAGTTGTATTTATTGTCTCACAACACAAACGCACCTATCTACTAAGTTAATAAATAATGAGAGGTTATCAGAATACCTGCCAACTATCTTGCATTGGGAAACGGAATATCAAATGTTCACTTATAGACCACATGAGTTCCAAGGTGCGGCCCGCTATCGACCTGAGCGCCTGTTGTAAAGTCACCTACCACGCCTCACTCATCTCCTCTTCGTGTCAGGGGCCGAGCAGCCGCCTCCCATCTAGGCGAACCGGGTTCCATTCCCGGCGGGGTCGCTCTTGATATTAGCACGTTGGAATCGTGCTAGGCGATGACGCTTATCGGCGGGTTTTCTCTATGATATCCCGTTCCCCCGCTTTTGCGTTCCGGCACCGCTCCTTACTCACCTCACTTCACCCTCATCGGCTTTCAAGACCCTGATGTCATCGCGACTGCATAGTGTGGGACCAGATAAGTAAAAGGATACGGTTTTACAAGTTAAATGATTTTAGGCGTTTCTTAGCCACCTCTCACCATATCACTTTAAAACAAAAAAACTTTGTCCAACTTTTCCTGGGCACCATTGCTACAGAAAGTTTTTTGTAAAAGTTTAATACTCTGAAAATTGCGGGAAAATGACAATGTATACTCTAAAAAGACACAAAACCACGGTATCTTATTCATTTAGTCTTACTTGCTGTATTGTAGCATGGCTTGTCTGTTCAAAGGGCACACCATGTTTTTTTCAAAGCGATATCGTGAAAGGCGGCTGTGACTCGCCTGATATCATGTAACATGTAACACCATAGACTAAAGATGCGGTGGTCTGCGCAGAACCGGTCTCCGTGTCTCAACATTCAACTGTTTTCCTGCCAACACGACTAGCGAAAACCACATGGATTGAATTTGAGGTTAGAATACTTTTTAGTAAACAAGTGCTTTGAAATGTTTTTATATTTTCTCTAACCAATTTGTAAGGAAGTTTGATTAAATTAAAATTGGTAACAGTATTTTATTCGTATAACAGTCCCAAGAAACGCGTCAGACACGGGCCAGAATCGGGCCAGTAAAAACCTTGCTGAGCTAACTTTTACAGCCGATGCTGACCCGATGTTTTATGCCGGAATTGTTCAGATATAAATATGAAACGTCGGCCAACTGTCTGCCAACAGTGTCAAAAAAATACACCAAATGTTTATTGTTTCGCCATTAATGTAAGGTCAAAGAGTTACCTGTCACATATGTGGCGTTCGCCTCTATAATTAGGTTATTTTATTGCAACTGAATAATAATTTGCATTATAGGATCCTAGAACTGCCGAACCACGGGTTGGTAGATATGTGCCTTAGCCGAATGAGCTATCAAGATATGGTGCGACCAAATTAACAAACGATCTCGTGAGGGGAAGGCGCAGCTCTCCCTCTCCTCACGCGACGCGCGGCGGGGAAGACAGGTACACTCAGTACAAACTACTACGGACCGTCTGCGACACATCCGATAATGTCCCTATCGTTTATCATAAGAGGTGTCAATGGTTTAATGATAACATATTTTTCTCGACAATTATTTTCTCTCAATTTACTTTCACATAAGAACGGAATGAAAACGCTAATAAGATGTATGATATCTTTCATGATTAATATCAAATTTGTATATGTAAATGCTAAGAGTACTCGTATTTTATCATTAACACATAAACTATTGTAAAATAATAAATTATAATTATAAACAATAACCGTTATATATTTATGATAATTCATTTTCGCAGAGGTAAATAACACCAAATAGTAGTTGATATCGCTGCTAATTACAGAAAATGCAGAATTCTACGAAAGGAACGAAACACATGCCATGGTCGCGACTGGTTACCATGAGTTGGGTATTTACAGCTGCAACGAAAGCTGATAACTCGCGTGTGACAAGTTCGCTTCAGAAGGACGTAAACGAACACGTGGGTGAGCCGAGGCCAGGGTGATTACCTACTTTTTCTGGCTGTAGAACTGGCAACACCGCACGGGTGGCGAAGTATTTTGACTACTGCGTCGTCTGCTGCCTGCTAACTCCCCGTCGAGAACACTAGTGCTCCTCTGAATCATCCCAAGAACTAACATAAAAAACTGGCAAGACTTTTCCTTATCCCAAGGCTGCTCTGGTGTATATATTTACTCAATGGTAAGAGCAAGTCAGCTGAGAGTAAACAAGAAGTGAACTTTGAAGAAAGGAAAAAGCCAGATATAAGACGTAATTGCAGGGCACAAAGTAAATGGTCGAATAATAAATAGGGTAGCAGAGGCAAAGGATTCAGTGCAAATTCTTTGATATTTGTGGAAAGGGCATGTCAGTTCATGGGCCTTAATAGGTATACACACGGAGTCATAAAGGCTAAACTAAATATCCACGAGTTTTTAAATATCAAATATAAACCTAACTTGCAGACAACTTATGTAGAGACTAGGGAATGAATGCAAGGAGATGAAGAAATGTAAGTTTACTTAGAGTTTCACGCAGTAGTCTCTAGTTCATCATATACATGTACATAAAGTCGTAAAACGTTCTAAAGTACTTTCGATACTATGAACTTATCACAGAAGGTAGAATTAGCTAGGCGAACGAGGATAGAATGAGGATTAGTGGATAAAAGGTTAAGAAGAAGAGGGAAGGGGCTGAGGAGAAGAGCACTGGAGGGCGGGGCCTATCAGGTGCACGTGACACAGATATATACAAGTACCCACTTGTGGGCAAAGCGAGGCCCGTAATTCGAGCTTTCAGGTGCAGAGAGAGCGGGCTTTACACACAATACACTTTAGATTAAAAAAAAAAAAGGAATATAAGAACTAAGCCTAAATCGATTAAATGTTTCAGCTATGTAGACTAAGCCATTATAATTTCGAAAGTTACAATTTTTCAAACAACATGCATGTTGCTTGTATTATACGTCATTACTTCTATGTTGAATTTCGTAATAAATTGTCAAACAGTTCTGAAATTTCCTCTGTTTACCTAGTTTCAGATTTAATATCATTATCCTCATTACTGAAGGGACAAATAGCTTATTGCGGCCAAAATTCCATGTACTTTTAACATAAAAAAATTTAAAATACTAATTGCATTTAAAATTAATTTATATAAATATTTATTGTAAATTACACTTTTGGAGAAAAATATAACGATTAAAACAAATAAATCTATTGTAAAGTTTCAATTTTTAAAAGCTTTTAAAATTATAAAGTACATTTTAATTATTCATATGGTACGTTTATTAAATATATTTAATATTATCACTAAAAAACAAGTGTCATTGCTATATATGAGCAAAACAATATTTTTTTTGTATTCAGACGTAATACATGAAACTTCTTATTACTTATATTTGGAAATGATAAAAGAAAATGGAGCTATACAGCTGCATAATCTAGAGATAAAAATAGTAATTGTCATACCTTTTTTATGGGATTAATGTAGAGATAATTTTAGCAAATAAAGATGTCTAAAACTACAGAAACATTATCACCACAATTGTTATGCATATGCGTATAACATTTAATATGTAATTATGTTAATATTTGTTTACTATATAATTATCATTATTAAATTATCACTTACGTATCATAACACTTGAAATATGTAAATTTTATGTTAGCAGAAAAGTAAATTTTTATAAATATGTTAATAATAAATATATTAACAACAAACAAATAATATAAATACGTCTAGGCCTTCCCGAGTTCTTGATCTCAAATAGAACCCTCCTCACATGCACCCAAAAGAATGAATTATTAATTTATTTGATTTTACGTGGTTCGCAAAGAAAAAGTTTATAGTGTAACTAATTAAACAATGTGTGTTTATTGCACTGCATTAAATTACAATTTTTCGTTGTTTTGCTTTTTAACCATCATAATCAAGGTCGCTATGCAGCAGTGGTAAAAATGTCAAGTGAAAGTGTTGGCATTTATTGTAAGAAATAAGCAAAGCTTTTGTGTAGTAGTGTATAAAGAAAAAATATTTTTTAAAGATGTGAAAAATTAATTAACGTGTTGTCCTAGTAATTATTTGGAATAACCGGCCGACGAGAATTTTTAACAAGGACTTTTGCCAGCAATGTGACCATGCATTAGTGAGAGTAAAATTTCAATGTAAATACTATACTGCGTCAATAAAGTATACCAGAAAATCTGTAATATTGCTTCAGTTATACCCTATCTTAACTACAAACAAAGCGTTTCATAAAGATTTGAGGGATTACAAAAGTTTATTGCAACGAAACTACTGAACTTTAATTAATGAAAGCAGTGCAGAATGTCCGTGGAACTCACACAGTGTTTTTTTCACACCTAAAAATGTTTGCACCGTAGGTGACTCACCGTTCATCCACGTTAGTCTAGTTCTTTCCTCACTCGCATCTACACAGGCCTGTCGATAGTGGCTACCGCTGCGATGATCCGCTCTCTTAGGTCTGCAACATTACGTGGCAACGGTGGGGCGTAAACCCTGTCTTTGATGTAACCCCATAAGAGGAAAGTCACGTGGTGTGAGGTCCGGTTACCTCGAAGGCCACAGCATCAGGCGCTGGTCTTCTTCAGATACGCGTCCTATCCATTGTCTGGGCAACCCGTTGTTCAGGAGGAGACGAACTTCGTGGTGGGAACGGGCAGGATAGCTGTTTTGTAGGAGAATTTGATTGTGGTTTACCAACAACTAAGGCATAGGCCACACACATACGGTTTGCGATCCTCGTTTGTTCTGCACTGTTTTCATTAATGTACGTTACATGGTTTAGTTGCAATACATTTCAGTAATCCCCCACATCGGAATGAAACACGGTGTGTGTAGCGGGTCACTCACCCCATGATGCTGCGGTAGTTCCTGGCGGTGAGGTGGGCGACAATAGCAGTGCCATTACGAGGGTCGCCGCCCTCGTCCAGTACCTGCAGCAGCGCCGTGGAGTAGAGTAGTACTGCGTCGTACAAGTATGCTGCCTCCGCGCGGATCTGCAAGCAAGCATCGTCAGCCGTCACCGCGCAGTGCAGCTTCACTCGGCCTCTCCCTAGTACAGTTCACATGAGGGAGGATGCGGAGTAGGGGAGGGCTCTCCCGAACACTCAGCGGCGGAGGGAGGGAAACCACGTGACCGTGCTGGCGCTATGCCCACCAAACTGATAATATCGCTCTCCACAACCACGCTGTCAAATAGGGCCGACGCGACTTATGTTTTGTCGACATGTGAAGTGCACACACGGAGCAGCTCACA